>JASDQU010713548.1:665-27220 GCA_032191745.1 Picea mariana | reverse complement strand
GATTTCACTATGAACATCAATTAGGACACTTGAAATCCTCAAGTATGATTCAGGGGGTTAGTCCTATCAGAATCCAAACCAAGTACTACAATGTGAACTCTAAAACTATTCTAATACAAGAGGGTACAACCCTAGGATTGTCCACACTCAATGAAATAACTCTAAATTTAAATGACCAAAAGGAACAATACAAGTATAATTGTATCTTACTTTCCTTCTCAATATGGCATGGCTCCCTCTATGACCTTGTACTAGCTCCTTCCTCCAACATACATGAAATAATCAATATCTTTTCTTACTATAACTTTGCAAAAGCACTTGTGAATCAACAATATTTAAAAAATATAAGTGAGGAAACACAAGTTTCTTCCAATTATTCTCCAACAATATACAAATGACTGAGAGGTCTCTTAAATAGGATAAAACCTCCACAACCTCATGAATAAAATAAGCATATATATAGTGTTGGAATATTCAACAATATTGAGAGGGGGGATGAATCATTATTGGGCGGATTTTATTGAATTCTTCTTTGTACCACCTTAACTAGTCATCACATAGTCAATCATAGGTAATGCATAGAATTAACCATAAAACAAATACATGGTACATAGATATTTTACATGGAAACCCAAAGAGGGAGAAAATCATGTTAATCTTTTCTTATATTAATCAAGAGTTACATTCTTTACAGGATTCAACCTGTAAGGGACACCAATGGCTGTATTAAGAACCCACTTAAAACTTTTCAAGCACCAACTTGACAGGCACCAAATTGTTGAGAAGTTGAGGACACCAATCCTCACTATAAGCATCAACTTTCCAGGCACCAACCTGCTAATAAGATGAGGACACCAACCCTTACAATATGAAAGCACCAACTTTGGATTTTCTCCCAAAAATATGAATGTGCCAATAGTAGGCCAAGGAAGATATTAACCGTGTTATTTTTTACCAAGATGGGTACACATCTCCTGTAAATAATGTTTGAATAGATCAAACTGAGTTTTGTTTGTGTTGGAGGGAAAAGGATAAATCATACATGCTGGAAAATGAATTGGTCATTTCTACCACGTTTGGGTCCACACAAAATTGACATGAGTTGTATTTATAATGAATCAATCGATGATAAGTTGTTTTGAGATTTTTTTTGACAAGAATGGATCATCATATTCAACCTATATATCCTTCAAGAGGAGGATACAACTCCTTGATTCTCTGGTTCCAACCAGAAGGAGGATACAACCCCCTATGTGTTGGAGCATAACCCTAACTTACATTAGTTTATACCTAGCTTAGACTCCTAGATCTTGGTTAATACATTCATTTACACTTTATTTCACCTAATTTGGCCACATAGAGAAGAAGGGCACCTTATCCCTAGATTTTAGGGAAAACTGCTAATTTTAGATCAAGACTCAACTCCCAGTTCTTGATTTTCTCGATTTATTCATGATTTATTCCAACTCCCCCATGAAAAAACTCATATATTATTGGGGAATGCACACCTCCTCTTTGAGTGAGATATTTATTCCTTAATTAATGATTTTTGTCGTTACTATTATTAGTAACTATTATTTCGGGTCAGTTAAGTGAGTTGGAACTGCTTCTCTTGTCAGTTAAGTTAGCTTAAGTGAGATAATGCGCATCACTTGACTCTTGTGGACATTAATGAGTGTGTGACATGTAGCTTTAGTGGTCTAGGTTGAACTATGTGGTCTCCCTTAGCTTATGACACCTATTTTAGCTATTTCTAGCTTTTTTTGACTAAAATTTCTATGTTGGAAATTCTATATATTCACCTCCTCTCTTCTTTTTGAGGATGGTTGCTCATGTATATTCATTTTTCATTTATATAATTCTCTGATTTATGGAGCAAAAACTTTCTCTCATCTCTTTAATATCAGCAAATTGTTTGTGTTCAATTTAACTAGAATTCTAGATCTATCAGGGTTTCTGTAGGAATTCTACATGGTATCAGAGCTAGATTGAATCTAGTGGATTGTACACAGTTTTATTTGCAGGTATAGATCATCAGGTTGTGCAGAAAGTAGAAATGGATCATCTCTCCCAGCCCACAATATTCATTCTAAATCCTTTCAATTACTTCAAATGGAAGACAAAGATCTCTCTTCTCCTTCGAAGCAAAGGGCTTTACCGAGTAACAATGGGAATGGAGAAAGAACTGACTGCTGCAACGGAGAAGATAAAGTATTTCAATAAATTAGATGAAGCAATTGGGCTGATATGCCTATCAATTTCTATAGATCTCCTCTTTCATGTTAGTAGAGCCACTACTCCCGGTGTGGTCTAGACCACAATGGAAGGACTATTCGGCAAGAAGGATGCAATAAGAGTGCATCAACTGGAGAATGAGCTCATATCCCTAAGTCCAATTCATTTAAGAAACCTGCAAGAATTATTCACCAAGTTCAAATCCCTCCTTGTTGAACTTAATGCATGTGGAGTCACTAAAGAGGAAGAACAACTCATCCTTTCAATTCTCTCGAAATTAGGCCCTGAATATTTCGTATTTGTGTCATCTTTTCAAGCATCTAAATTGACTCGGGAAAAATGGAAAATGCCTCCATTAAATGATTTCATTGCAGCATTGACTCAAGATAAATCTAAGTTAGTCCATATGGGTGCCATCAAGTGTTCCAAGAACCAAGCACTTGTGGCTACTAATGCTCCAAAGAGCAGTGGAAAAGACAAGAAAAAAGGAACGGGTAAATTTCCTGAATCGAAGAAGGAGAGATCCACACAATCTTCAGATAACTCTTCTGAGCCTAAGGGTAAGNAGGAAGACTATCGATGAGATGGCTAAGCAATTGCAACAACACAATCTCACGGTGCCCGAAAATGCAAAGAAGAAAGATAATAACAGAACGGGCGGGAGAGCATGAGATGGTCATGCTTTAATGGCTGTCACATCCACTCCATCATATTGGATCCTAGATTCATGTGCATTGAACCATATGGCTGCATCAAAAGATTAATTTTCCTCCATCGAAGAAAGCACCAGATCCCCAATTTACTTGGGAAATGCCACACTCGCAAAGGTGTGTGGAGAAGGAATTCTTGATCTTGAAGGGGGTTGCTTCAAAAATGTGCTTCAAGTTCCCTCGTTGTCTGCAAATATTCTCTCAATATATCAGATCACTCATTCCGTCTCTGGAAGGAAGGTGGAGTTCACTCTGGACTCCGCAGTGATTATCGACATTTCCATAGGCTCACAGCTTGCACATGGAATTGCAGATCACGGTTCTCGTTTGTATTTCTTCTCCCACTTTGTTCCTAAATATATTAGCACTGTATTTCTGTCACAATCTAATGATATCATCAGTTTATGGCATAAAATATTATTCCATCTAAACTATAAGTACTTGCATCAACTCAACAAGGAAAACATGGTAGAAGGATTGCCAGCTATTAAATTCACAAGTGGTGTATGTCAAGGATGCATTCTTAGCAAGCATCCAGAGAAAAAGTTTGACAAAGGGAAGGCACAGAGAGATTCTTCACCTCTTGGGATGATTCACAGTGACATCACGGGCCCATTCCCATAGCCTTCAATTATTAAGGCTCGATATGTACTCACCTTCATAGATGATTTCTCTCGCTTTACTTGGGTATTTTTTTTGAAATTAAAATCAGAAGTATTTGAATGCCTTATAAAATTTAAAGCACTTGCTGAGAATGAGTCTGGGTGTAAGATTAAGATACTCCATACTGATAATGGGGAGGAGTATGTCAACAAATATGTGCAGCAACTTTGTATTGATGCAGGTATACAACTACAACACACAGTGCCATATACACCACAGCAGAACGGTGTTGCAGAGAGGAAAAAATGGTTCTTAAAAGAGATGGAAAATTGTATGCTACAGTCGAAATCATTAGCTCCCAAGCTATGGGCTGAAGCTAATTGTGCAGCATAAATTCAGAACTGAGTTCCTCACAAATCACTCAAAGGAACCACTCATTTTGAATGTTGGACCAGTAAGAAACCGAAAGTGTCGCACTTTCGTATTTTTGGTTCATGAGCATGGGATCACATTCCGATAGATAAGAGGAAGGATTTGGAGCCTCAAAGTATTGAATGAATATTTTTTGGATATCCTGAAGGTGTCAAAGCATATATATTGCTGGACTCTCACACTAAAAAGTTCATTCTAGCTCAAAGTGTGAACTTTGAAGAAGAATCACTGCATGATTTTTCAAAAGACCCTGTCGAGGAACCGCTTGTTGTCACTGATAAGGAGGAGTCAGAAAATTATTCGAGAACTTCAGAGAAGATATCAGAGAAGCATTTTGGGTCAGATACAGAGGATGAGGATTAGGTCATGGCATCTCCAACTCAGTTTCCAACTTGGGTAGAGAAAACCCTGCAAGATGCGGGTGAACTAGTTGGTGATCCTGCGGATACAAGAAGGACTAGATCACAGTTTTTTGGGGCTCCTCGAGACTTGGCTACCACAGAACCTTTTCTGCCAATAAATTTCTATATGTAACTTGGTTTAGATCCAAATTCAAACTCCGAGGCTACTGAAAACCCACTCTAGGAGGCTGCCATGGATGAAGAGTACTCTGCTCTTATGGACAACAACACATGGGACTTGGTTCCACTTCCAAAAGGAAGAAAGATTGTTCGATGCCGATGGATATATCGAACAAATATTGTTGTATATGGTGAGATAAGCAAGTAAAAATCTTGACTTTTTGCAAAAGGATACTCACAGGTACATGGCATAGACTATACAGAGACATTTGCACCTGTTGCAAAAATGGACTCCATTCGACTAGTTTTCGCCATTGTCGCTTCTCATAGATGGGAAGTTAATCACATTCATTACATCCATGAGCTATTATGTGAGAGAGTCATTTCACTGAAGTACTTCCCCACAGAGAAGCAGGTTGCAAACATCTTCACCAAGTCCTTCACTGAAAAGAAATTTTCAGAATTGAGAGCTATGCTTGGAGTGGTGGAGACAATTAAGTAGGTCACTTTTGGCCACTCAGCATTTTTTTCCTCTTTTTTTTGGGGTGGTGGGGGGGGTTTCCCACGAGTTTTTCCCTCTTTCCTTTTTTCATGAGGAGTGCTTTTATGTAATGAGTACCTAAAATGGCCAAGTTGTTAGGACTCAAATTTTTTGTCATTGCAGTTAGGCTTAAGGGGGGGTGTTGGAGCATAACCCTAACTTACATTAGTTTATTCCTAGCTTAGACTCCTAGATCTTGGTTAATACATTCATTTACACTTTATTTCACCTAATTTGGACACATAGAGAAGAAGGGCACCTCATCCCTAGATTTTAGGGAAAACTGCTAATTTTAGATCAAGACTCAACTCCCGGTTCTTGATTTTCTTAATTTATTCTTGATTTTATTGATTTATTCATGATTTATTCCAACTCCCCCATGAAAAAAATCATCTATTATTGGGAAATGCGCACCTCCTCTTTGAGTGAGAGATTTATTCCTTAATTAATGATTTTTTCCGTTACTATTATAAGAACTACTATTTCGGGTTAGTTAAGTGAGTTGGAACTGCTTCTCTTGTCAGTTAAGTGAGATTAAGTGAGATAATGAGTGTGTGACATGTATATTTAGTGGTCTAGGTCGAACTATGTGGTCTCCCTTAGCTTATGACACCTATTTTAGCTATTTCTAGCTTTTTTTGACTAGAATTTCTATGTTGGAAATTCTATATATTCACCTCCTCTCTTATTTTTGAGGATGGTTGCTCATGTATATTAATTTTTTATTAATATAACTCTCTGATTTATGGAGCAAAAAATTTCTCTCATCTCTTGAATATCAACAAATTGTTTATGTTCAATTTAACTAGAATTCTAAATCTATCGGGGTTTCTGCAAGAATTCTACACTATGTTCTACAACTATAACCGAAAGGTGTCTACAACAACCTATCCTTACCCCGTCCAACCATCCTGAAATAAAAGTGCCAAATAACAAATATTGCCACTGTCACTATAAATTTTTCACTGTAAAACTTATACCAACAACTTGTCACAACCTGTAACAACAACCTATCCCAATAATCTCCTCAACCAATCAAATCTAATCACATAGATATCATACCCATTGTCACAATTGTATAGCTCAAACTATGTACAACTATGTATCTCTAATCAATACATATACAAACAATCATAAACCAAGTGTCATGAACCCTCACTTCAACCAAGCATCAAACCCTCATTGTTATGCAGCCTCAATTTGTACCAATAACTTCAACAACAAATCTCAACCAAAATCCCTCAAAAATGTACCAAGGGATACAAGATATACCTCAATAATATGCTCAATAATGTATGCCAACTACAAAAAACAAATATACCAGCATTGCACCTTTGTAGACCTGTCTCATACAGTATGTACCATACAACCAATAGTCCCTTCAAGGAAAATACTCAATATTCCATGACCATATCCCACACAATAACCAACATCCAATTACAAACAAGCATGTAACATACCTTTTTTACCATGAAGATAGACCTATTATACCTGAAAATTGTCAAACTTCATGTAGCCTCTCCTCAGCTTCTGTAGCCATATTCAATCCTCAATCTTCATATATGGTAGTGTCGCATGTGACAAAAGGGTTTGTATAGAAAGGCATTGTGTGACGAGATATAGGAAACCCACGAGGATTCCTCACAGGACGTATATTATCTGACCCACAAGGATGACCCTAATCAAGGTTTTTCACAAATTTCCCACTTTCTTCTCTAACTGTGAAACTTTGTCGTCACTCTTCCTTCTCTACCTCAAAATTGCGCAAATTCATATGTATCAATGGTACATGCAATAAACCTTTCACAAGATAGATATTCAATGTGATCAATAGGTGCTAATGAGAACCTCTTGCTCTCTTATTTATACTCTCCAAGTGCCTTCCTTTAGGGATCATATTCTAAATGTTTTACCCAACTTCCCTATTTTAGGGATAACCCACTTTTTTGTTGAAACTACTTTACCCATAACTAGTAAACTCCCCACTTCTTGTTGCAACTAATTTATTTTTAATTATTTTCTTATTTCAACAACTTTACCCATAATTAACTCCTAGTTGCAACCACTTTGACTAGTAAAATTCTTGATGAATTTCTAGGAGATTATAGAATAATTGACTTCTTTGTTGACCTTCTACGGGCTTCTAGAATATTCATGAGGGTCCTCCAACTTCACTAATCCATATCTCCTCAACTGTGAGGAATCACGTGACATACCACATATCACCAGAAATGACATGACATGTACTATCAATATATGATATGTTTACCTACAAATTCACTAATCTTCATGTCTTTATTCCTCATCCAAACTCGGGTTCCTTAACTACACCTTTGGGGCTACTAGAATTTTCTACCGAACTTTCTTCAAGGGTTGACATCAATGAAAACCAATCGAATATATAAAAAATCTCCCCCTTTGTTATTGATGGAAACAATTTGCACTCTGATGCAACATTGATGGCATAGAAATAATTTTTTTCATGCTCCCCCTATGACCATTGCTCCCCCTGGAATCATGCCTATGTTCATTCTCTTAATTTCCATCCATGCCTCTGATTACTCTCTCCCATTTGGCATCAATGGCGAAGGGTATCTTCCTATTGGGGTTGATCCCCCTATCTAAATTTTCCTTTGGGATTCTCCCTCTATCTGAACTATCCGCTATCTCATCATTGGTGCTTCCTCATGTAAATCTATGACATATATGAAAATCATTCAAAATTCACTGCGGGGCAGAAATTGTTCCAAGTTTATGTCTAAGATACTCAAATGCTTCCCTTAAAAGTATTTTGGTGAATATATCTTCAATATTCTCTTTTGTCCCAACATAATCAACCCTGGTGTTCTTCTCTACAACCTATTCTCTTAGAAAGTGAAACTTGATTACAATGTGTTTCGGCTTGGAGTGTATCACTGGATTATTTGAAATATTGATGGCACTAGTGTTGTCACAAAATATCAGAATGGGGTCATCATATTCAACCTATATATCCTTTAAGGTTTGTTTCATCCATAGTACCTGGGTACAACATGTTTTTGTTGAAATATACTATGCTTCTACTATAGATAAGGATACTGAAGACTGTTTCTTTCTTAACTAGGATATGAGACACTCACCCAAGTAGAAATTTGCTCCACTTGTACTTCTTCTATCATAAATGCTACCTTACCAATTTGCATCTGTGTAGGAAATAAGAGATAGATAATTCCCTTTTGGATATCATAATCCAAATTATTTTGTACCTTTTAGATATCTGAATATCCTCGTCACTGCCATAACATGTTATTCCTTTGGTGCTACTTGAAACCTTGCAACATGTCCAACTTCCTGCATCACATATTTTATAGAAGATGTCACATAGAGTAAACTACTAATCATTGAGCTGTATTGTCTTTGGTCCACATCCTTTGAATCATCATCCTTACTTAACCTGCAACTGGTCTGCATAGGGGTACTAATTGGTTTCAATCTTCCATTCCAAACATTTTTAGCATTTATTTGATATACTTAGTCTGAAAGATGAAGATACATGTGTTTCTATGACATATCTGTAGTCCCAAAAAGAATGACAACTCTCTAAGAAATGATGTCTAGAACTCATTATGCATGTATTTGGAAAATTTCTGACTCACCTTATCATCATCACTTCCAAAACTAATATCATCAACATAAACTTCAATTAAGAGGATATTATCTTGATTTACCTTTATGTAGATATTGTTATTTGCATTTCCTTTCTTGAACCCTTGCTACTGTAAGTATTTTTCCAGTCTTTAATACCATGCTCTAGGGGCTTGTTTGATACCATATAGGTCCTTCTTCAACCTACAAACAAAATCTTCCTTTTATGACAACCAAAATCCTTTAGGTTGCTCGATGTAGACTTCTTCCTCTAGATCTTCATTTAGGAATGTTGATTTCACGTCCATTTGATACACTTTAAAATTCTTAGAAAAAGAATAATCTAGGATCAGTTTGATTTATTCCATTATGGAAACTCGGGAAAGGGTCTCTTTAAAATATATACCTTCAACCTGAGCATATCCTTTACATACTAACCTTTCTTTGTTCCTGGTATCTTGTCCATCCTCGTTCAAGTTGTTTCTAAATACCCACTTGTAAATGTGTTGAACCTGCACAAAATAGATCTAGCTAGAAAATACTACACACATTTGCAGAGAAAAATTGAGAAAGAAGAAGCAAGATAGAAAGAATGGAAGAATTCTCATTAACCGTATTCCACACTCAAAGAGTGAATAATTTACAATAGATATAGGATACATGAGTAACTAATGAGCCATAGTGGTGGTCTAGATTGATCTAGAAACACACCAACAGTTACAAGAGTAAACTACCACCTAGTCTAGTCTCTCAGGAAGTTACGGGAGTGAACTGCCACCTAACTGAGTTAACTAGTCAACCAGTCTTCAGTTAACTAACTGAACAAAGATTAGTGAGTTGGTGATGATCCCAATGTTGCATGGTGACAAAACCAATGTAACATCTAAACTCAACTCAACTAGTCAAACTGAAGTGTCAACCGAAAGAGAATATTCTCTAGGTGGAATATTCTCCCCTAAAATATAGAAGACTGGATAATGACTAATTATGACTAATAAAAAAGGAATAACCTTAGGAAAAATAAATCCTATGTGTGTGTGAAGTAACTCCAACACCCCCCCTGAACATCACTATGGTGAAAATAAAGAATAAGTCTCGACTACGAGGCCATGTTAGGTACCCAAATACAAAAGATACACTGAACTAAACGAGGAAAGAGGGAAAACCTCATGGGAACAAAACCCCCCCTCAAATTACAATGCATAAAATAAAAAATAATAAGGAACAAAAGGCAGTTGCTAAGAAACCATGTCCTTCACTCCAAGAAGACCTCGCAACTGTGTAAGTTTGTGCTCTTTGAAGATTTTGTTGAAGATGTAGATGTCTGCAGGGATCTGATGAAGTATATGCATCATTTATATTTCCACACATATCCACTTTATCTTCTTGTAGTGAATAATATCCAAATAAATTTTGGATGAAATTTTGAAAACTGTGTGGCCGATTCCAGAAAAATGTTGAAATTTTGTCCATTTTAAAATGATTAAAACTTTACTTCCCAGACTCTGTTTCGGACGATTTGCTTTTTAAATTGGATATTTTCCCGAGAGGAATTCAAATATCCATTTTTTTTCTGCAAATTGTTCTAAAAAAATATCAGAATTGATTCTGATGTGCGCGGCTCTATTTTTGTCTCCTGAGATGCATGCATGGTGCATGCAAAAGTGTTTGCATGTGACTATTGAGATGCATGTTATATATCTTCCACATGAATTTCAGAAAACAAATCTGAAATGGAGTAGACATCATCTTCAATTAATGGAATACAAATTTCTGCAAATACTTTTGTAGAAGACTCTTCATAATAAGAGGCTTGATCTTCTGATGGCTTCTCTTCTGGCTCTATCTGTTCAACCTTCTGCATTAAATCTTCACTATATTATTTATTCCCAAATAGAACCTCCAATCTGGTCCATAATTCATTTGGAGTTGATCCTTGTGATTCTTCATATACTTGATGGAAAAGTTCGTGAGAAACAGACATGTTGATACTTCCTATGGCCATATCTTGTCTATTGAGAAAATCATTTTTCTCATCGACAGAATCAGGCTCTACTTCCATTTCCATATTTATTTGGTACAAGCCTCTACATATAAGATGAAGCAGAATTTTTGGCTTCTATTCCAAATAGTTATGAGGCATGAGAAGTATTTCCAATGAATAATCCATATTCTTGTTGTCTTCAATCTTTTGTACCTGCAAAAATTATTTGGTGTAGATTTTTCTTAGCAAACCATCGGCTCTGATAACATGTAAATGTGTTGAACCTACAAAGAATAGATCTATCTAGAAAATACTACACACATTTATAGAGAGAAATTGAGAAAGAAGAAGCAAGATAGAAAGAATGGAAGAATTCTCATTAACCGTATTCCACACTCAAAGAGTGAATAATTTACAATAGATATAGGATACATGAGTAACTAATGAGCCATAGTGGTGGTATAGATTGATATGGACACACACCAACAATTACAAGAGTAAACTGCCACCTAGTCTAGTCTCTCAGGCAGTTACGGGAGTGAACTACCACCTAGCTGAGTTAACTAGTCAACTAGTCTTCAGTTAATTGATTGAACAAAGAGTAGTGAGTTGGTGATGATCCCAATGTTTCATGGTGACAAAACCAATGCAACATATAAACTCAACTCAACTAGTCAAACTGAAGTGTAAACTGAAATAGAATATTCTCCAGGTGAAATATTCTCCCCTAAAATATAGGATACTGGATAATGACTAATTATGACTAATAAACAAGGAATAAACTTAGGAAAAATAAATCTTGTGTGTGTGTGAAGTAACTCCAACACCACTTTGTATCGATTACATTCTTGTTTTCAACATTCTAAACAGTTCCCAAGTGTCATTATTTTCTATCTACTATAACTCTTCATCCATAGCTTTGATATAGAATTTATCCTTGCTGGATTCTTCAAAACTTCTTGACTCAAATGTGGATAATAGTGTTAGGTGTTGTTGTTATGGTGAATGCATTATTCTTCTAGTTTCAACTCCCACATCTTTATTTCCAATGATCTATTATGATGGATGATTCCTCTACACTCATATGCTAGGTGTCTTTGAAGGTACCTGAAGATATTTCTACTCTTGCTATGCTTCTGACTGCTCTTCCTCTTCCTCTTCTGCTTCTTCTTCTATTAAATATTCTTCGTTATTTCGTTCCACTGATTTATTATTTTGTTATTTTATATTTCATCCATATGTCTCATCGATCATCACATTGATGTGTTCCACTATTTATCTTAGTCTTAGATTGAATCATTTCTATGATTTCTTTTTTCTTGAGTACCCAACCAGTATGCCTGTATAAAATCGAGAATCAAATTTTCCAATCTTGTCATCTTCCCTTTTGATGTAGCATTTTCTTCCAAATACTTTGAAGTGATTCACATCCATGGGTCTTCCATTCCATAGCTCATATGGATTATTATCACTATTATTTATGATCATTCCTTTGTTCTAAATGTGAATTGTTGTATGCATTGCTTGTACCCAAAAGACATTTGTCAACTTGGAATCCATTAACATGGTTCTAGAAATTTATTGTATTGTTCTATTTTTCCTTTCGAACACTCCATTTTTATAAGGTGTCCTGGCTATTTATAATTTCCTCTTTATCCCATGCTCACTGCAAAATTCCATGAACTCATTTGATGAAAATTCTCCTCCATTGTTTGATCTCAAACACTTGATTTTCAACTTTGTCTCAGTTTCAACCATCTCTTTGTATGTATTGAAGTTCTTGAAATCCTCTGACTTCTTCTTGAGAAAGAACGCTATAGTAATTCTTGTGTATTTATCAAACATTAGCATGAAGTACCTTTCACCTTTCAATCCATTTTTTCTTGTCAGTGTCACTAGATCGATATGTACAATCTCTAGTGGCTTTGTTGTGGAGTATTCCTTTGACTTGAACTTTGTGTTGGTTTTCTTTCCCAGTAGACAATGCTCACATAGAATTTTTGTTGGCTTTGAGATATCGATCCTTTCTCTCACTTATTCCCTTTTTTTGACCTTCAAGAGATTATCAAAATTTATGTGACCCATTCTTCTGGGCCAGAGCCAATTTTTATCTTCCTTTCCTAAGAAACATTTTTCTTTTCCAATTTTGTTTAGTACATATATGTTGCTTGGAGTTCTTACAGTTGTAGCCACCAATTTTTCTGACCCTTATTTTCTTATTTCATTTTTTTGAGAATCGAACACAAATTTGTGTCCTTGATCACACATTTGACTTACACTCAGTAGATTGTGTTTCATGTCTTTGACTAGTAGAACATTTTATTCTTTGGAATCCTTGCTTCCAAGCTTAATTGTCCCTTTTCCTATAATTTTGGTTGAGTTGGCATTCCCAAATAAAATTTATCCATCGCTTTCCTTCTTCGAGGTTAGAAACATATCCATATCACCTTTCATATGTGAGTAGCTATTGTCTACATACCATCCACATCTCTATACCATCCACGTCTCTTTTGTTTATCTTGTAGAGAAAGCATGCATTCTTAAATGTTAAATTGATCACATTTTCTTATCCATATCCTTTTTGATTCATGCCTTTCACTGTTGATATTCTGTTGTGATTCTTTAGGAGGAACAATCAAGATACAATATGTTTCCATGTGTCCAAAGTTGTTAAACTTGTAGCATTCTACTTCATTGATCAATGTTTCAAATATGTTGTAGCTTCTGTCATCAGATATTCTTGAATAACCATTTATTGTGTAGCCTTCATATTTATTTATGTTCTTAGTGTTGGCTCTACAATTCACAACTTTATGCCAAAAATTATTACATGAATAACATAAACCAAGAAAAATAGTGTGATACTTGGGGGTGGAAGATATTCTAAATCATGTTTCTCTTTTGAACCCTTCTTCTTCTCGGGGTCTCTCCATTGATAGTTGCTACTGATTCTGAAATTTGTACCTTCTGGGTGGAGCAGTGTATCTATAATCCTCTTATTGGTTTCTCTTTCCTTCTTCCTTCTTGGAACAGCCTCTGATTGTTTATGCATAGCATCTCTATTTTTTTGTCTTGGAGCTTGATCCTTTCTCTGTTTGGTTCTATCCTAGTACATATTTGTCATGATATGGCCTTTGATTGCTAATTATCTCATCCAATACTTTGGTGTTGTTCCACTGCATGTCCTTCTTCTAAAGATATTTCCTTAGAGTGATTATTTATGCTTCCAAGCCTTCGATCATCCTATCCTTTTCCTCTCACCAACCTCTAAATGCCTATTTGATTATTTTCTCTTCTTCTACTTGTATTTTTAACTTCGTGATCATTTTCTCAACTTCCTCAAAATTGGAGTTCTGATATCCCCCTTTTTCTTTTAGTTCTTCCTTGAGTGACTTGATTTTCTTTCATTCAATCCTTAGCTCTTCTAGTGCACTGATTAATTCTTCTTTGAGATCGACTTCTCCTTATTCCTCATAATCTTATTCAGAATCATCTACTACCATGGAGAGTACTCTTTTTGTATCATTGTCAATATCTTCTTCCTCATCTAATTATGAATTCTCTTCCTTGGTGCAGAGACTTTTCTTGAAAAAATTCATTTTGTTTCTTTTTTTCTTTTTATTTTTATGATATTCCTCTTCATCACTTTATTTATTCTTATGAGGACATTTATAAGAAAAATGACCAATACCACCACAATCAAAACATTTCAATGGAAGCATACCTTTATATTGGACGGTTCCTCTTTTCAATTTTCTAACAAAGTTTTCCATTTCTTCATATTCTTTTGAATCATCACTACAACTACAATCTAACTTTGACTTTTTCTTGCTCATTTTCTTTGTATTCTTGGATTCTTTCAATGTTGCTTCCTTTGTGACTGTGTTATTTTATTCTATTATCATTTCATAGGAAGTGATTATCCCATGTAGCTCATCCATGTTTAAGGTGTCTAGATATGTTCTTTCTTCTAAAGCTGAAATCTTTGGATCAAATCTCATAGGTAGAGAACTTAGTACCTTTTGAACAATGATTGGTTCCTTCATCTCTTCTCCCAGACCTTGAATAGTATTTACTACTTCATTGACTCACAGAAAGTAGGATGCAACATCATCTTCCTTCATTTTCAATTGTTTAAACTTATATCTAAAAGTTTGAAGTTTATCTCCCTTGACTTTAGCATCTCCTTCATAAATATTTTGAATTTTATCTTATAGATATTTTGCAGAATCAAAATGCACAACATTAACAAATACTCAATTAGAAAGACTATTCAAAATAGTACCTTTATCCTTTGAATTTTTTTCTTTGATTTTATTTACATTCTTGTTTGTTGGGGGAGTGGTTGATGCTTTGTATCCGTATACTACTGCTCACCATACATAAATCCCATATGCTTGTAAAAAGGTTTTCATCCTTATACTCCATAATCCATAATTCTAACCATCGAACATTGGTGCTCCAATATTGGAGTATTCCATGATCTCCTTCCAATGTTTAGACTGCTTCTTGAAGGACCTTCTCTGATACCAATTATTGGAATACAGAGAGGGGGGGTGAATCAGTACTAGTACTTTTAATCCTTTTTAACCATAATGTGTATTTTTTACTTTATGAGTAGATTACCAGTAACATTCAATATGAGAAGTATACATAAGAAATGAACAAAAAGAAATGACACATAAACACAGTACACCAATATTTTACGTGGAAACCCAATGCAGGAGAAAACCATGAAACTATTTTCTTATGTTGTCAAAAGAAGTACATTCATCGGAAGCACCAAATTCCTTGTTTTTCAGCTATAAGTGGAAGGAGGCTACAACCCCTTGGTTTCTTAGGCTCCAACCTGAAGGAAGCTACAACTCCCTCATTCTCTGGCTCCAACTAGAAGGAATCTACAACCCCCTGTGTTCTTTGACTACAAATGGAAGGTGGCTACAACCACCTATCCTTGACCCGTCCATCCACCTTGAAATATTAGTGCCAAATAACTTATACTTCCACTGTCACTCTATCACTGTCAATCTGTCCCTGTAAGACCTGTCACTATAAAACATGTACCAACAACCTATTACAACCTATCATAATAATCTTCTCAACCAATCATATATGATCACATAGATCACATACCCATTATCACAAGTGTATATCTCAAACCATGTAAGACTATGTATCTCTAATCATGTGCCATACATATACAAACAATAATAAACCAAGTGTTGTGAACCCTCACATCATCCAAGCATCAAACCATCACTGTTATGAAACCTCAATATATACCAGTAACTTCAGTAACACATCTCAACCAAAATCCCTCAAACATGTACTAAGGGATACAAGATACACCTCAACAATATGCCCAATAATGTATGCCAACTACAAACAAAAAATATACCAACATTGTACCTCTATAGATATGTATCATACAATATGTACCATACAGCAAATCATCCCTCTAGGGAAAATCCTCAATCTCCCATATTCCACACAATCACCAACATCCAACTACAAACAAGCATGTAACACACCTTTTTTATCCTGTAGATAGATTTGTTGTACATAAACATTGTCAAACTTCCTATAACCTCTCCTTATATTTTGCAACTGGATTCACTCTTCAATATTTAGACCTGGTAGTGCCTCATGTGACAAAAGGGGATGTCTAGCGGGACCTCACGTGACAGGATATAGGAAACCCACAGAGATGCCTCGCGGGAAGTTTAATGTTTGATCCATAGGGATGACCCTAATTAGGGTTTTCCATGACTTTCTTTCTCTCTTCTGTAACTACAAAACTTTTTTGTTACTCTTCCCTCGCTACCTTAGACTTGTGAAAATTCAGATGTATCAATGAGTACCTGCAATAAACCTTTCACAAGATAGATATTCAATCGGTTCAATAGGTGCTAATGGGAGTCTCTTGCTCTCTTATTTATACTCTCCAAGTGCCTTCCTTTAGGGGTCATATTCTAATTGTTTTACCCAACTTCCCTCTTTTAGGGATAAACCACTTTCTTGTTGCAACTACTTTACTTGTATTAGTAAACTCACAACTTCTTGTTGAAAATAATTTTTTTTTAACTATTTTTTTATTTCAACAAATTTACCCATAATTAACTCCTAGTTGCAACCACTTTGACTAGTAAACTTATTGATGACTTTCTAGGAGAATCTATAGTAATTGACTTCTGTTTTTTACCTTCTAAGGGATTCTAGAATATTCATGAGGGTCCTTCAACTTCACTAAGCCATATCTCCTCAACTGTGAGGAACCACATGATGTACCACATATCACTGAAAATGGCAGGACATGTATTATCCATATATGATAGCCTTACCTGCAAATTCTCTAATATTCATGTATTTATTCCTCATTCAAACTTGAGTTCCTTGAAAAAACCTATGGGGATACTGGAATTTACTACCGAACTTTATTCAAGGGTTGAAATCAATGAAAATCATCCCTATATATCATCAATAACAACATGAATAGTACACTAGAATTTACGTGGAAACCAAAATGAGAGGAAACCACATAATGATTTCTTTTATATATCAAGAATACATTCATAGGAAGCACTAACTTCCAAATTCTCCAGCACCAACTAGAAGGAGGAACCAACCTGAAGGAAGCTAAAACTCTCTAAATTCTATGACACCAACTGGAAGGAGGCACCAACCCCTTGGTTTACAAGCACCAAACTGAAGGAAGCACCAACTCCCTGTATTATCTAGCACCAACAGGAAGGAGGATACAACCCCCTTTCCTTTCCCCATCCTACTGCCCTAAAATATAAGTGTAGACTCACTATCACTACCATTGATCAACCTGTAACTTCCACTATCACTATCACTATCACTATCACATCCACCAACCTATGACTGTCATTGTCACATCAACCAACCTATAACTAGATCCACTAAGATGGATACCAAAACTATCACCAAACCATGTACATCAACCATCAACCATGTCCCATACCATGTACATCAAACCTTTACCATATCATGCATCAACCATGTACCAAAACTGTACCATACCATGTACATGAACCAAGTACCATATCATGCATCAACTATGTACCATACCAAGTACATCAACCATGTACCATATCAAATACATAATAAGATATCATTAATGAAGTGCCTCAAGCATAACCAAGATAACCACAATACCAAGATAGCAATATAGCCAAGATGTGCTACTAATCAAAGTACCATAACATCACTAAGGTGTACCTCAACATATACCAACATCGTTGGGACATGCACCTCATACATGTACCAATAATATGCCTCCTACCATGCACAAAAGATGTGCGTCAAACATATACCAATGCCTCAACAAGGTACCAAAGGCATGACCATCACATCATCAATAAGTAACCAAGATGTACCTCAAACCATGTGCCAACATCCATAAACCATGTACCAAGAGATACCATCAAACCATATGCCAAGTATTCAAGATGTTCCTCTAACAATGTATCATACAATCACTGAGGTGTATCATGCACAATCACTACCATGACATGCCTCAAGCATGTACCATAACCACATAAGCATAAGCATAAAAAATAACACAAGCATACCTATGATCATGTAGTTGACCTGATACACAATATTACATACTTGAGGCTCTTCCCCAACCTCAACAACAAGAGAATGGCATCTTCATCAAACTTTACATTGGTATTACGGGAATAGTTTATTATTCACAAACCTTAGCTTTCAAAAAGAATAACTCCATACCTTCCTGAATTTTATCCTATTCTAGAGAAGGAACTTGTACAACATGCCACACACTCAATATTTTATATATGACTATGAAACTTACACACAAGATAATATAGACCGTTATCTTTCCATTGAAATTGGTCTCACATAATTTAGATTCTCTATGAAGAAGTTATGATTGTTTTACCAGGAACACATGTTTAAGACTAGTTTCAGGACTAGCCAAAAACCCTATCTTCCATAGTGTGTATATCCAAAAATACAATGAATCAAAAGAAAAATATTTTACCACAGATACCTTGACATTTCTTCTCAACCTCATCTAATTTTTGTTATCTAAATCATTCCAAAAAAATAGTTATAGCAAAAATGGTAAGATGACTTTTAAATAACATACCTTAGAACACATCGTCACAAGACTTCATCCTTCCCTGGAATTTATCCCTTCTTCACTTCATATTCCCTCTTATATTTGCCTCAAATATCCTTGGTTGCTTCATATAAGAATCACTTACTCACATAGAAGATATTCAATAGAATGTGTGTGTGAATGTGCTTATGAGTGACTTCTTGAGGTGTATATATACTTTTTCTAAGTAACCTCTTTCCTTAACTTTAGGGCTTCTTCAAATTTCTTGTTACAACCAATTTACCCTTTCATTCATGACTTGCAACCAATTAGTGGCTTCTTAACCCATCTTGCAACCAATTAGGAGATTCTTTACCCATCTTTGGGGATTCCAACTTCATGACCTCATAACTCTTGAATCATGAGAAACTACATGACATTCCACATATTGATGGAAATGGAATTACAAGGACTATCCATTTATGAGTGTGTTACCTACATTTACACTATCCTTCATGTCCTTATTCCTCAAACAACTTTGGGATTCATGACCAAACCTATGGGTTTATTGTAGAATTCTTCAAAGCATCTTTCCATGGGGGCCATGATTATATCTACGCCATAAGGGGGCCGCTATGGAGACTTCTCCAGATACACCCATCACATTTGTTGACATCAATGA
Organism: Picea mariana; assembly: GCA_032191745.1. Classification (NCBI taxonomy): domain Eukaryota; kingdom Viridiplantae; phylum Streptophyta; class Pinopsida; order Pinales; family Pinaceae; genus Picea; species Picea mariana. Next base: position 7,799 of record JASDQU010713548.1, on the reverse strand, counting down.
AAACCACTGCTTGTTGACATCAATGACAACCAACTATCCAACAACATTAATGACAACCAAATTTCCAACAGAGGCACTTCTCGCTTCCATTGAAGTTGAATTTAGGGATTCATAAGATGAAAGGACTTACATGTAATGCATCTATATAGAGTGGAGTGAGAAATATTTGGAGGGACTATATAGAGTGATGAGTAAGAAGAGGAATGAATTATTTGTTTATCACTAGTGTTTCGATTGTATTTGAACTAGGTAAGACAACATATAATGCACTTTATATCATAAGTTGTTGGTTTGGATGGTTTTTGAAATTGTTTTAGCATGAGTATATTTATTTTCAAATGAATTTAAATCATTTGATTTTCCTATCAAATCAATTACATTAATATACTAGTTTTTAACACTATTCTAATAAGAGGAAATTTTGATCTCGAGAATGGTGCCAAAGAAGTATTGTCTACTCTTATGAATACTAAACTAAATAATATAAATGGTATTGATGGAAATGGCATGAAAAAATGTATAGAATAAGATACATGGAATTCTTCTATAGAAGGAGGTGATTTACATACTATTGCTACACAAGAAGAAGCTATAGAGGAACAAGTTACAGAAACTACTTATACAAAAGAAAAACGTCGAAAGACGACTTATATTGTAATGTTTTCAAAGGGAACACCAAATTATTCCATGAAGAAATTCATTAAATCCAATTCCCATGTCTATGTTGTGCACTCCATTATCCTAAAGTTACTTCCATTAAAAGATGCAACAGTCACCTCAAATACCTCTAAATGAAAGGTGTGCAAATTTAGTATATTCTAGATAGTCGAAAATATCACCATCATGATTGCTCGACATATTCCTAGAACACTAAGGTGACTATCTAATTCCCTATGCCAACTCCCATCTCGAAGCTACATGAGAAATGGTTTTCGTGGGTGGAACCATGGCCTATTGCATGTAGAGGTTGATCCAATTGTTGAACTATGAGAGATAGTGATAAAGGGTGACCCCAATGTGGAATCTATGATGTGGTATGTGAAATACTTAACCTTGATGGTGTTGTTGAAGGATGATCCCTTTGCATATGTATTCTATTGCAATTGGCACTAGTACATATTGTAAAAATTTCGACGTTCTATTTGCGACGTTATGGACAAAATTATCCATATTGTCGGAAAATAGAGGAAATTTAAAAAAAAAATCATATTGCTCGATAACGTCAGTATTGCCACGTTGACGTATCTCTTTCCATGTTAACGTCGCTCTTGCCACGTTTCTGTCTCTCTTGCCACATTTTCCACCTAGTTGTCTCTCTTGCCACATTTGTGACATAATTGACTCTCTTGCCACATTTGTGTCCACATCCTAGAAGTCTATAATAGTATCTAATATTAGTGGAATCCAATTTAAGGATAATGACCAATCTATTGCACATAATAAATGAACAATTAATTTCAACATTCCCTAAGGCCTTCTATAATGTTAATATTAAATTACTCATAAGGTACACTATCAAGCTCGAGCAAAGTAGAGTTTTCCATTGTGAAATCCAAGAAGGTCATAACCTTATTTGAATGCATTGTAGAGTTTTTCACCACTTTTTAGGAACACCATGGAAATGAATCACTCACTAATGAAAAATTGTTCCTTTCATCCTCCAATGATCCACAATATGGGGACCTCATACTTCTCTATTTCCTAACCCTTTGCACCATTTTCACAGTTGTATTTATGTTTTTTCTCTTCTTTACATGGTTGTCATTGTTTCTTGGTGTAGGAATTTGAACAAGTTATCATTTGGATTCAAGATCATTCACCTTATTTTCATGGACTTCTATAAGTATTTGTCTAAGCCATCATATAGTTTTAATATTTCCCTCCACATATTCATATTTAAACCTTTTTTCCAATTCAATCACCTTAGGGTCCACCTTGGTTGGACATTGGTACTTTGACACCTATTTTAACACTTGTCCAATGTTAGAGCCTCCCTATGATGGGTAACCCCAATTTATCACCCTTTGTAGTTTGACATCCATCGTGAGTGTTCCCCATATAAATGAGATCCTTTATAGTATTAGATGGCACTTGAACCTCATTCTCTTCTCTTCTCAATTCCTATCCACTCCCTTATGGGCTCCCACCTATTTTTTGTAATTTGTTGCTACACTTCATAGTTTGTTTCTCACATATTTCTTATTTCTTATACAAGACTCCAAAGCTCCAAATGAATACAAAACATTGTCATTTGAGAGGGGGCTTGCATTAAGGTCTCCATCATTTCTTGTACACTTATTTCTCTACTTGCTTTTCACCCTTATGTTCCCTTGCACACTTGAGAATGGATTTTCTTACACCTTGATACTTGTCCTCTCTCATTAACATAGAATATTCTTTTATTCTTTCCACTAAAGATAAAAGAAGAATACAAATTAAATAAAAATATTCATATTCCATGAATTTTCCCCACGAGTCCATCGAGGTGCCAATGTTTTGTTGATTAAAGCATGAATATTGATTAATCTAGTTGTGTCATTCGACCTTGTTATTATAATTGTTAAATTTTGTTTACTCCACCTAAATATACAAACATATTCATTCTATTTTCCTCATTTTGACATCAATTTAGTCATCCTCCCCATGGATTTTAATTCATGATTTCTTACCTATGTCCCTCTCATATTTTATCTATGTCGATGGAAGTCTTGTGTCACCCCCATTTTCACCTCTCCTATGACAAGGCCAAGTGTTGGTCCTTCATTATTACTCTCATTCATATTATGTTTCTTTAAGGGAATACATCATCACCATCCACATATAAAAAGGCCTCCTATACATTAATTTGAGGATCTTTGTATTGAATTATAAGGTTATGTCATTAGAATTATCTTGGGTTCCCCATATTGGAACCATTCTTGTACATTTTCTACTTGCTTGTTTGAAGTTTCGGAAGAGAGATGGAGATGTTTTTGGACTCATGAGCCCTTTTAAGGAAAGAACCTTGAGGAGAGAAGGTTTAGATATACCCATCTCATGCAAGGTAACAATGCACTATTTTCTTGTTGATTACATAATAATTTCATTTATTTTCCCCATTTCACATTGTTGTTTCATGTCAATTATATGCAATTTTATGGATGGGTATTAAGTAAACTATGGATTTTACCATTTTGAGCAAGTTAGTGCTAGAGTTTACCAATATAGAAAACATTAAGATTTTATCCGTCGTCTTGTGTGTAGGTTTATTTCAAGACTGTTTCCCTTCTCATTCTCTTTCAACTCAACCTAAAGCTTGAATATCTTGAAAGGAATGTCTCACATGTATAATCCTTTCTCTTTCCTCTTAAACTTTAGTTTTCCATCATTTGCTTGTTTGTTTGAGAGGGTATAATAGGTAAATCTTTTATTGTTGTTCCTTAGCAGATCAATCCACTATTGTGGAATGGTTTCTACCCACTATGCTAAAATATTCCTATGACAAAATGGTGAGTCCACGAGGGAAGGCTTTCTGAAATTCTTCCTTCTTTGATTGATTATTAGGGATTTTTTGGTTTTTTAACCTTTTGTATACTGGTCAACATTTTTTTTTCCAGAAATTCACATTAGTTCTATGCATGATTTCCTTCCCTTTTGTGTTTTTAATTGTTCTAATTTTTTCTTTAGTTTCATGTATGTTTGGCCCTTTTCCATGTAATTTCATGAGATTTTATATGGAAGCACACACTATTATTTTTTTTCGATACGAATGTCCATTATTTATCCCCATTGATGCAATTTCATGTATGGAAACCATATGATTGTAAACCATTTTCCCACATATTTTTGTTTTTTGGGGCTTACAAAATAGGGTTAAAGATTTATTTTTCATAGTGGTTTTGAGCCTTCTATATGTATTGCCTATTAATAACATTTTTTTTAGTTTCTATGATGAAAGGAAGAAAGGGAAAGGGAAAATAACATCTATAGGTTTTCATGCCTTTTTCCATTTTTGAATTTCATTTTTTACAACAATTGATTTTTTGCATTTGTGCATTATTAAGTACGAAAGGCACAACTCGTGGTAATTTTTTGTGGGAAATTGAAACTATATGGTAATGTTCAATAGTTGAATGGGTAGAAGGAGGCTGCAATTTCATGTTAAGAGGTATGCAATGATAATACTCGCGCCCATTCATGAAAATACTCATGTCCATTCACAAGAAGAGATAGTTGAAAGCTCAAGCTCAGGGTTAGAGAGAGCTCGCAGAGGGCACAGGGAGAGAGCTCACAAGCTGCACAATTAGAGAGAGCTCATGGAGGGCACCGGGAGAGAGAGCTCACAGAGGGCACTGACCAAGAGAGATAACTCGCAAAGAGAATGGTAAGTTGTTGAAAATACTTCTCTGTATCTGTTTATTCTCTCTTCTGTCCCTTTACCATTGTCAATAAGCTCCTCATTGTCAATACACTCTACTACATGCTTTCTTAGCTCAAACACGTCATCAAAGCCTCCAAACACAACATTCTTTAGAATAGAACCAGCATTAGAATTCTTTGGACTCCCAAATACAACTTTGACTTCCCTTAAAAGAAGGTCAAACTCTTTGATAAACAAGGTTTTTGTGTTTGAGGACACATGAATGCAACCAACAGTTTAATTTTTCTAATTTTTTCTTTAGTTTCATGTATGTTTGGCCCTTTTCCGTGTAATTTCATGAGGTTTTATAGGGAAGCACAGACTATTATTTTTTTTCGATATGCATGCCCATTATTTATCCCCTTACCATATCCTTAAGTTTCCAAACTGGCACATCCCTGGAGAATACTTGCAAATATGAATTGATGTGATTTCATACCTGCTCGTTGCATTTCGCAGAAGAGGTCCAATACCTCCTCTCCAAAATTAGCCTGAGCATATCCTATAAGCATTGTACTCCATAAGATCAAGTCATGTTTGGTTTCTCTTTTGAACACTTTGTGTGCATACTCTATGCTACTTCACTTAGCATACATGGTAACAAGGGCACTAGTTGCAGATATATTTGACTCAAATCCAGTTTTGATCACATGGACGTGAAGCTCTTTGCCCTATTCCAGAACACCAAGGTTTGCACAAGCCCGAAGAACACCGACAAACGTAAATATGTCCAATCTCAGGCTTAGATAATGCATTTTAGAAAAGAGTTCAAGGGCTTGCAGATCAAGTTCATTCTGCACGCATGTTGCAATCATTGAATTCCACAATGTCGAGCTTACTGTGGCCATTTCATCAAACACTTTGCATGCATAATCTACAATCTCAGATTTTGCATACATTGTAACAAGAGCACACCCCACATAAACATCTGACTGAAATCCAGTTTTAGCAATTGTAGGATGGCTTGAGAACTCAGTCATTTTGCAACAAACTTGAAAAGGTTTGTAATTGGAGATGCTTAATTGAAAACTCTATTTTGTAAATAGTATTTAATCTTTTATTTTCCAGAAAATGCATATTATATTTGATTGTTGAGCAATTACAAATACATCAATAATCAAACATCATTGAGCCAAGATGTAACTATACCAACTACCCCTCCCTGCATAGGCAACAAGAGCCAGCATATCCACCTTTAAAATTTGCTTTCATTATCTGTGATCACTGATTATTATATAGCCAACTTCCATTATTATAAGGTGTTGGTTGTTCAATTTTCTCTTTTTGCTTATCACTGATTTTCTCTTGTTGGTTGTTCAATTTTCTCTTGTTGCTTGTTTCTTATTATTGATTGTCCTTGATTTATAAATGCTTGGACTACACCTCTCCTAGGAGCTCCCTGAATCTTTCTTTAATCATTGGCACCACCCTTGATAAAAATAGGTCACCTATGCTTTCTGCAAAGAAGATACTCTCACCATCATCACCATTTTTTTTTAAAAGGGATAGTCCTTTTGTTTCTGGAACAGAGCGATTGCAATTTCCGAATCAAATGGGGGAACTTGGTCCTGAAGCTCTGCTATGCATCTCTCAACATCATATAAGCAACAAAGCAATAACTATTATAACCCCTGTCAGTGCACTGATTCCGGCTTATAAATATGCCTTTGAGGCATTTACTAAATAGACAAAAACCAAGAATTCTTCAACATGAAATCCATAGGTACAAGTCTACTTCCAGTCATCATCTTTCCACCATCGAGTTTTTGTTAGTGCCCTGCTATCATGCAAAAGGAATATTATGTTTTTTCCATGTAGATTATATTCCTAAAAAGCCTTGTCTGGTATATACTTTGATGTGTTTCTCGGCCTATAAAAATATCAATGCTCTGTTCAACAACATATTCAAGGTAGCTCTGTTCAACAACATATTTAGGGAATCCCCTTGCTTTTCTAGCATATTTATGTACTTTGGCAGCACTTTTTCTTAGTATATTTTTCAAGGCATGGCCTTTTACTGATGTGACTTCAGTCATATAGACCACTTTGGTCTTGAGGACATGGATAAAATCTATCTATCCATCTCTCTCTCACACACATCCAAGTGCACACTCCTAAACACATGTGATGTATTGCAAGCTATTACCACAGTGGCTTATCCTTGTGATGGGATTATATTTTAATTAATAAGTACTATACTCTTTGGTCACATATGCAGTGCCACCAAAAAAACACAAGCAATATTGTACTCTTGCCACATGTTTGGCATCTAAGATAGCCACGTGTGAGGCTACAATGTTGTTGGATTTAAGAAGGATATATTTTTACACAAGTATCCAATGGTATCCCCACTTGTATTGGTGTCCTAGACTATAACCTTCTTGCCAACATTGAAGAGCATTGAAAAACATACTCCTAGTGTTGAGTTTTGGATAAAAATGAAGGTGTCTAGATGGTTGAAAAAACATTGGGGAGGTGGCTAGATGATGTGTTTAGGCATCAGCTAATCGAACCAACTCATAATGGTGGATTGCTTGACATGATAATGTTCTATTCTATGTAATATAAGGATGCATCACATGAAAAACAAATTAATTAATTAATAGTGATAATAATAAAAAAAAATAATGACAATAATGTCAATAAACTTAGTGGGAGGGAGGTACCTCGCAAAAGTCAGCAAAAACCAGCCTCAATTCCCCATACATCGTTCATTTGTTGCTTACGGCAGGTTC
>JASDQU010713546.1:7756-20695 GCA_032191745.1 Picea mariana | reverse complement strand
AGGCATGCTATCAAACATGAATGTGAAGAATGTTGTTGAAGAAGTCCACTTCTACATCTATGCTGGAAAGAGGTTTGCATTCATTCAAAGTTGCAATACCAAAAAGGCTAAGTAACATTGAATGAAGTAAAGCCACCCATTCCTATAAATACATTTGGCAATGTTAAATGTAATGTTAACATCTAATATTTAACATGACAACATACAAATTTACAAAAAGTAATAAAAAAATACCCTTTAGATGTAGGTGTCTGAACTAGTTCTACCCATCTTCACATGCACAATATTTTTTTTTTTTATATATATCATGCTTGACAAAGACTTTAGACCAATTTCCACAACCATTAAATGAGTCAATGACAATTCACTACTCACCTTACCTTGTGAGTCACTTTCAAAAGATGACATAATAGTACCCTTAATGAACTAAACACCTTTATTCTTGTAGTATTCCTCATAGAAGGCTGCTATCTCAGGTGTAAATAATTGTCCCTCTGAAAGCCATACCCATGATAAGATCCAATGGTTATCAAATGAAAATCAATTGTAATAATTTTCTAGTTCCTCCAAATTTTTACAACATGATGCAAATATTGTGTGAAAATGGTGAACTAAGAGACTAATTAAGGGATATCATAAATAATCATCAGAAATTCCCTGAAGTCATATTCTATCACTAGCATGTGACATTTTTCAATGGAAATGGCAAGCAAAACTGCATTAAGAAAAACTATGCATTGCAATAAAATGACTTACCTAACTAACTTTCATCCATGTTCGAATAGTTTGGCAAAACCTTATTTTTGTTTTCAATAGGAACATATAGACTACGACTCTCTTTTAGATGGTTTCTGATTCTTTTCCTCATTTTAAACATTTATGGATCACGAACCATTTTTCCATTGCTACTGACTTTACCATTGCACTCACGTAATATACCCACATTAAAATATAAATAATATTCAATTTCCTCCCCCTTTTTTTTTTCTAATACACAAAACAATATTTAATATGAAATCAATTTTCCTTCTGTTCTCTACATTTTAATACACACTTATTGCATGTGCAAACATATATATACAATATTCATATATGCAAGATATTGTAATCTATTGTCAAATGATGCATTTGAAAGTTAGAATATTTAGGCACATAGAAATTGATAATAAATAAATTGAAATGACATTCAGCCTTTCCCCTTTGCAAATTTTCTTTTCAATCAATTTAAGGAGCATTAATGCACCCAAAAACACATAGTCTCAGGAAACTTAAAGAGAATCAGTGAACCCAAAAATGAAACAAATATATTTCATGGATGCTTACACCAATAATCAATTTGCAAACAATCTAAACAATATCTTCAATGGACAAGAAATAATCAAACCTTGAGTTGATAGTAGCAGTTTTGTACTTGAATATTGTTTAAATCCCAAATTTTGAATCTTCGATGCAAATTTCCAAATACAATACAATGTTTATAGTTACATTGGAGAAAAACTAAACCTATTATAATTTCACAAGTCGAAGAGGACTTTCACACAAACAAAGATATCTCCAGCATGGATATTCATACAATTTTCTTTTAAAATTGCATACCCATCGCTGAGCTATGAATAATAACAATATCAAAATCTTGTTGAACCAAAACTACTGGTAGTTTATGCCAAAGAAATCTAAAGGAATCCTTCAAATATATATTAATTTAGTAATTCAAGGGCCACAAAACAAGCTTCATGAGTGCAACATAATCATTGACAACCCAAATTGAAGAACTTCATTCTTAGTATTTTGTAAGAAATCAAATGAACCTGTTCATGTAAATAGGGTAGCCAACATGTTAAACTAAGTTCAAGTCCAAATATTAAAATTAATATTTTAACCTTGTAACCAACTCTCCAACATATGTTCACAGGTTGAAGGGAACTTTGATGCAAAATTCATTCATTTACTTGAAGAAAAAAAATCATACTTCTTCCTTTTAGTAAAATGATCAACCAATGTACAATGGATTCCTTCCAGTCTTCTCAATCTAAATAAACACATGTAGCAACATTTTGAATGCTTTGACCAAGTCTAGTTTTCAACAAAAATTTATAGCCAATGATATATCTAGTTCCATAGTTCCAATTAACATGGGAGAGATGCAATAAATCAACCAACAAGGTAACAACCTAAAACACAAATGTATGGGCAAGTAAATGTACCCAAATGTAGAAGAACAAAAAACATAGGTTTAAGGCAATTAAATGTACCCATGAGGAGTTGATCAATTAAACCTAGGATGTAACGTAGCTAGAGAGGTAGTGGCTAGAGAGGTAGTGGGGTGGCCCAGAGAGCCCATAGTGATAATAGTGGAGGTCATTCAAAGTAAGGTGGACTAGGTCCACTATATTATTAAATAAGATCCACTATGATAGTTAGATATAATAAATGGGTAATTAAATATAATAAATGTAAGAGGACTTCTTAGAAGGTTCTACTTCTAGAAGATTCCTCCTTTAGAATGTTCTTAGGTGATGGTAGAACTATATAAATGGGTTCAAGAAATGTAATGAGACATGAAGAGAAATATTGTATTTGGAGCGGTATCTGAATAGGAGGATGCCCCCTCGAAGAGGCAAGTGAACAGGAGAGGATCCCTTCCATAATATTGTACGGTGTTGCCCTACCTCAAGGGTTTGATAGTAATAAAGGAGATTTTGCATATTGTTATTGTATATCTGTTGTGGTGCTTTTGTATTCAGTCTTTGGTTCTTAACAAGTGATATCAGAGCACTTTCCTTGACAGACATTGTGGACAAATATTTTTTATTTTTGCAGATTTTATTTTGGAGAAGAAAAAAAAGGGCCACGACATTCCAGAAATTTTCAGTATATTTATGTGAAAAATTTGTAGAAACCGGTTGTAGATTTGAATTCCTCTCATAAAAACACCCAAGTTCAAAAAAAAAATCATCCGAAACGGAGTCCGGGAAGTCAAGCTATTGAAGTTTTAAAATCTGCAAATTTTCACGGTTTTTTCCGCGGATGGTGGCACAATTTTTATTTATTTATGTAGCAGCTGGAGGTCGAATTTTCCTAAACAAATTACCGATCTGAGTTTCTCTCACAATTTCACCCAATTTAAAAAAAAATCAGCCGAAACGGAGTCCGAGAAGTGAAGACAGTTTTTCGGGGTTTTTTCTGGAAAATGCCATGATTTTCTGTAGTAAGTTATTGTTCTATTTTTGGGGTTTTCTCGTGACAGCTGTGGGACCAAAGAGTTCATAGGGTGATCAAATGACTATTTCCTCTCAAACCCTCAAGGAAATTCTTGAAGCATTCAAATCCAAATTGTATGACACATTGGATGTCAGATTGCATGACCTTGCAAATGGCCTCAATGATAGTTTCCGTAGTATTTAAGATTCATTGGATAACATGCAACAAATATTTCTTATGGTGGACATCAGGGATGAATATAATCAAGAAACATATGCTTGGTATGATTTTGAAGCCGATTGTGATGATTGGTATATGGATAGTTGTCATTTCTGGGATGACTACCACTTTCATATTTTATTTGATGACTCTAATCCACCTTCTGTAGAGAGCATCAATGTGACAAATCAAGAGCCAATGATTATTACCAGTGTCCATCCTGCATATTCTACAGTGGTATTATTCCTTCCAGATTCTGCTACGACCCTTTTCCACTATGTGGATGGATCTTCTTATTTGGATCCACATGATAGGTGTCAGTCTTTGGATTTTGAGTTGGTTATTGGGTTCCAAAATCTTCCACGGGGAGTTCACATGAGCACTTGGACATGGGACCCGAGCTTACAATGGTGGTTGGACTACTTCAGCATGGTGGACTTTCTTTCTACATGGGACCTTGGTTCTTCAGTCTTCTTCAGCATTATGGTCCACAATTATCCATGGGACCTTGGTATATGGTTGTACATCAAGCATTGAGGACAACGCTTTCATAAGAGGGATGGAATGTAACGTAGCTGGAGAGGCAGTGGGGGGGCCCAGAGGGCCCATAGTGATAATAGTGGAGGTCATTCAATGTAATGTGGACTAGGTCCACTATATTATTAAATAAGGCCCACTATGGTAGTTAGATATAATAAATGGGTAATTAGATATAATAAATGTAAGAGAACTTCTTAGAATGTTCTACTTCTAGAAGATTCCTCCTCTAGAATGTTCTTAGGTGATGGTAACACTATATAAAGAGGTTCAAACAATGTAATGAGACATGAAGAGTAATATTGTATTTGGAGTGATAGTTCAATAGGAGGATGCCCCCGCAAAGAGACAAGTGAACAGGAGAGGATCCCTTCCATAATATGATCCATTGTACGGTGTTGCCCTACCTCAAGGGTTTGATAGTAATAAATGAGATTTTGCATATTGTTCTTTGTGGTGCTTTTGTATTCAGTCTTTGGTTCTTAACATAGGATGCCCAAAAACTCAAAGTGTCTCTAGCTATTTTGAGGTGGACCAATTTTTAAAATTCAAATGCCACCTGGAAGTTATTGTCTTTAGGAAAATTTCATTAAGGGGAACAAAAATGGCTGCACTGTGAGCAGAAAACCATCAACAACGTACATAATGGAGTTGGTTATAGGTTTGGGTGAGATATATGTGGTTAAAGGTGCCCAAAATTGCAATTTTTAACAATGAATATTTTAGTTCAATGATGTGTCAATGACCGCATAGTTAACACTACATTCCTATATCTCAATAGCTCAAAATGAAAACATTGAATGTATTTTTTGTTATAATCAAAGTTAGTTTTCAATATTATTGGACTACTTTCCCATAAAATATCCACACAACTTTAATCAATGGCATAAATTAATCTCCCAAATCAATTCTTGATTCTGGGGCTACTCCCAGGGAATGGTTTACCATGCACCTTGGTGGCATAAGAAAAATATACGTAAGCACTCACACACTTAACAATTGCATACATTAAAAGAAACAACTAAAGATCATCACATAACTCTTATGTCATCGAGGCTAGAAAGGCAATGTCTCATCAATCAAATAACCATCAAAGTAATACAATAATTCCGAGCTATTCCCTCCTGAGGCCACAAGGTCTCAAAGATATTTCTTTCAATGCTCCCAAAATTTTAAATAAACTTGAAAAAACACGATACTTCAACTTTACATTATATAAACTTGTAAAACATGATACTTCAACTTAAATGTAACCACGATTGTGTTTTACATAAAAATTTAAATAATAATAATGTAAAAAGTGATACTTCAAATAAAATAAAATTAAAAGTTTTAATAAACTTAATTTTAAATAATACTTTTTATTAAAACTTAAAAGATTGTGTAAAAACATCATGGGTAGTATTATATTTAAAATATATATTCCCATGACATTTTGTTCATGAGCTTTATATCAAACATTATATTAAAAATTCAACTCCAAAAATGGTTACATGGAGTTATAATCCTCTTATTTTTACCTTGATTTTATATTAAGTAAAGGTTGCTAGAGAACTAGAAGTATGCATAGATGGGATCCAAAATTTCAACATATTACAAAAAACTGACCACTGTGCCATTAACTAACGGTTCTGATGCTTCAATTTTTTTTTAATTACAGGCTTATAGACATAGCTCAATTTTGAAGTTCATGCGTTGTAAATTTTGAAAAAACACCTAGACATAACCAAACATAACTTTGCATTACATATGGGGGGGAGACCCGAATTTTGAGGCTGAATCAACCCTATTTGACAAAAGAGGCCGAGAATTGAGGTTTGGTAAAGGGACAGAGTGGGAACATGGAGATGCAACCTCAAAATCACCCGACTCCTCCATGTTGATGTCTCTAAATACCGAGTGGGCCTCCACACCTTCTATCTAGAGACGTATGGAATTGCCTTCATCCTAGAGGCTCTGAATGGATTGCTTGAGTTGAAGAGAGAGCTCAACAATAGTCAAGACTTGGGTAGAGAGTACCTGGATAAAATTATGAAGGTCTTTGATATCCTACTCCATATGGTCTAGACGAAGGTTCCAACTATTATGACTGCTAGTCATTGCAAAAGAATAGTCGAGAGGACTAGCGGGAAGGTGGAACTCAGAGTCCCGAGGAACGATACAACTAAAAAACCGAAGAACGATGTTGCTGAGAACAAGATGAGTGATGGTCTAGAGAAAATCCAAGTTTAAATTTAGAGGTTGGACGAGAGAGCGATGATGAGCACTATATTGGAGGGACAAAAGAACCATTAATACTTGTTGCATGGGCTGTCTGATCCATATAGCAACATTATTTCTAAAGGTGATGAAGGTCACCAAGGTGATGAGCCTCGTCATTCTCACATAAGCCAGTGAAATTTTCATGAATAACCTACCTACGTGGGTAGAGGGAAGGAGGATCAAGCACACACTATCAAACCAATGAGCAAAGTAGGAGGGCCATAGGATCACAAAGGCTGGGTATATGAAGTGGGGAAGCCATCCCATCCAAGGAAAAAATCCACGTCGAGAAATGATGGCAAGGAGTTAAGGAAGAACTCATGGTAGAAGCTATGACAGCAAGGAAAAAATCCAATGAGGGGACAAGTGTCAGAAGGATGAGGGGTGGGACCCAATGATAAAAAGAAACAAGAAGAGGGTGTGAATATCGATGGATATAAATTATTTCAGCCCCAAAAGTGTTCTATGGATAACAAAAGGGGGGGCGGGGGGCGGGGACAAAATGGATACCACGGTAATTCGAAAGTGCAACATGATAGAGAGTAATTGGGTCTCCCCGCTTGATTTTTTTCAAAATTATGAAAAGACCCCCCTTGAAATAAATTGAGGTCGTCAATTTGGAAGGTATGATGACATGGTGAAATAAATTGAGGCATTAAATTTGGATGGTATGAGGACATGGCATGTGATCATGGATATGGATGCATGACTGGAAAGGAACGTTAGATGCAAGTCGCTGCTAGTCCAGATCTGTCGACACATTGGAGGATAAGCGCTAGGATATATGACCAAGAACTATTGAATAGGTGCTTAGTTTATGCCTCAGATCCAACAACATGATATGGATATCAACTCAATGATAGCACAATGATACTTGACTCACAAGTGGCAGGGTCTATCAAAAGATACGATGATAAATCAAAATAGCAGATACTTATACATTGTTATAACCTTCTAAGATGCAAGAGACTTATACAGGGTCTAACCTTCTCAGATGCCAAGTTTGAAACAAGTATTTAAAAGGGAATAAAATGCTAACTTCAGTAAATAGGTTGTTTTTACAGGAGGGGTGGGTGCCTTTTAAAACAAAATGGAAGCGAGGGATGGATTTTATCATATACTTTGAATTTTCTACCCATAATAACATACATATCAAAACAACAAAATGGTGTCCACGGCCTCCTGCAAATACCTGTGTTTTTTAAAACTATACCACACATCCATTCAATACCAAATTTACATACAAATCTTTCTAAGAAACTAAATAGACAAGTCACAAAAGAAAAACCCTTACCTCTAATTTCCCGCCTTTCTTTCTCGATTTTAAAGATTCCATTTAGATGTCCAAGAAAATAAAGGTAGAACCACCTATTCAAATTGTTCAAGACGCAAATTATGTGTTACAACATCAGGAACCCTGCATATATTTCCCTAACATTAAAAGAAAAAAACAGTATTGATTAGCATAAAGTAAAAAAAATACACCATCTATAATGCCCTAATTGCTTACTGAATCGCAAAATAAATCCCAGAGTGAATGAATGCCTGTATGTATTAATAAAATAATGGGAATTCGTTATAAATATCTTGGATTGCAAATTTCGAATTGAGGGTTTTCGTTCTCTTCATGTCACCTGAAAAATCCCTCAAACCAACCCCCCAAAACCCTCCCAAATCAAATGGCACATAAAAGAAACTAATTGTTCATGAATTGAATCTCATACCCCCCCAAAATTCCCCCTTTCCTGCCCATGCCAACCCCCAAAACCCCTCTCCTTAACCAAATCACACATAAATAAACTAATGGTAGAAAATTTCCTCTCAAACCCCACCCCAAAACACGTCCCTTCTCACCCATGCCAAACATTTGGTGCCAACTAAGTTGTTCTGAGTTTCACGACAACTCCATACTTGTCATTGTGAAATCAAGAATCAAAATTGTTCCATAGACTATGACTATTGTATAATGACTATGGTATGACTAAATGAATATCAATACTTGGTCAAGTAATTAACTTGCTATATATTATATTAAATTGTAATATACATATTAATTGTATTACTATATACATATGTTTTATAATTATTGTATTACTATGATATTTTAATATTATATAATTAAGTTGTTATATATATTGTGTTTGTAATGTCCCCTTCCTATTGATCGTGATGGAGTATGACTCAATAACGTATATGACTCCCGTAGGCTATAGTCAACATGGAAAAAGGGAGTCAAGGAGGTTTATTTGGTGTCACTGGGTTAAAATAATGATAAATCTTAAAAGTGACATTAAATAAAATAAATAATTAGATTTAATTGGAATTGGAGGGAAAATAAAGTAAGATCTTGATTTGGTTAAAAAAGGGAAAGATCTAGAAGGTCTGAAGGAAGGATAAATAGAGGGGTAACCATTCTATTTGGTTTTATGATTTGATTTCTTGTTGATGTGCTCTTTGAGCCAAGTTTTCATTAGGGGTTGGTAAACCCCTTCCATTTCAGTTTAGTTTTAGTGGTGAAATATCCACCCTAGCTAGAAAAGGAGGTGGATTTAGCCGGATTCCTCATTTGAGTTCATTGTGGTGTTTGGTTTCATATTGGAAAGAGTTTGGTGGCATATCGACTTACGTAGGGGATTTGCAAAATTTTCTGGAAGAGGTTGATCATCATATTTGCAGGTACCAAGAGGGTTTCGCGTAACTGCAAAAGGAGGCATTCCTGTGGGTTGAGCATATGGTGTCTCGTGAGGCCCCACGTGTTGTCCAGCCTCATCCCGCGAGTCCCTCTACAATTTAATATTGCAGACCAGAGTTTCACCCGCGCGACTGTACTGCTGTAGTGGAGTATTCAGGATCAGATCGATGCAATGTCAACAAGATCTGACAGTCAAAGTAGCATACTTGTAAGATTGAGGATATTTTTGCATCAACATCAGGTTTCTTGATTTTTTCTTGTTAGTAGATTTTGTAGTTTATTGTAGCTAGTAGATCTGTTGTACTCGGGAGGGTTTGAAAACTTTTGTTACAACCATTAGTGATCTTTTCATTGTTTTGATTTGGGTTCTCATACCATAATAAATATTCCATGGTTATCTTCTCAATTAGCTGTGTAATGGATGCATGTGATATGTGATGTGTTTAACAATATTCCTATCTATGAGACATATGCAAACTGTTTATAAGGAATTTCTAGGAATCACAAAAAGAAACATAATGATTTGGGAAGAAAATATATTCTTTTTATCCATCCTAGTTGGGGACATTACAATGGTATCAGAGCTGGTGGTTCTACCAACATGTGACTACATTGATTCCTAGGAGAAAAGGGCATGGAGGAAATTCCTCTCAAGAGTCACTAGAAAGAGAAACAAAATTAAACCACACAAAGTCAGAGCCAAAGTGGAGCATGGGAAACAACCCTGAAGGGGCTATGCTCTAAATATTAAAAGAGTTGGTCAAGGGACATAATGAGGCATCCCACATACATGCATAGACAACAAGGTTCCAATAGTAGATCCTTGAGGTGCTCACACAACTGGTGGGCCAATGTCAGAATACAAATGGTACCAGTTAAGGTGGACCCATTGGAGCCCATTGGGATGACATGATACACATGGAGAGTAGCAATAACCATACCCTAGCTCAGAGTGGGAGCCTAAGGATCGCTAGGTCATTATTACCACAGTTCTTGACAGGGAAGCCTACAGGAGCACATGAGAAACTAGATCAAGGGCTTGATATCAACACCTCATACAGGGAGTATGAGACGATAGATGAAGATATCCATGAGAATTCTTCCTATAATGATTTCTAAGACATAAAAAAAAGTACAGACTTCGGGAGTGGAACATAGGAGCGTAGAGCCAACATGAATTTGACCTCATGCATAAAGTGTGAATTGATTATCCCACCCTTCGATGGGTCTTCCAAGAGAACGACCTGAGCATGGGTGCATAAGTTGGACACTTACCTCCAACTTAACCCAATGACTGAGGAAGAAGAAATTAAGTATGCCACCCTTCACTTGGAAAGAGAAGCTCACGAATGGTTGTTTCATGGGCTAGTGAAATTAGTGCACGCCAACATCACTTCGTATGTGAACTTCACTCAGATTTTTATGGATAGGTTTGAAAATAAGGACCCTAAGATACACTTCATGGACTTGGCACAACTGAGATAGATAAGTACAAGAGAAGCATACATCACATATTATCGAAGGATGGTAGTTATGGTGACATATATTTCTTAACAAATATTGGTGATGTTATTCACAGAGGGTCTAGATGAACCTCTTAGAGGACGGGTGAAGGCTTTTAGGCCAACCAAATTGTAGGAGGCCATAATAAGAACCCAAGACATGAGGGACACAGCCTCCAAGAAGGTACCGACAAAACCCTTCACCCCTCAAGGGGGTAAGGAGATAAAGTTTCCCTAGAAGCCATGGATAGGGAAGGACATGATGGATGAAGAGACTCAGAGAGAACTGAGGAGGAGGAAGCTTTGCTATAGTTGTAAGGAGTCGTTGGAATCGGGTCATCGATGTACAAGAAAAGGTAAAGTCCATTATATCGAGGTAGTTTCCGACGAGGTGGATGACAGTGATGATGAGGGTATTGGACATGACAGTGGTGAGCCATCTCATGCTACATAACGGGCGCCATTGCAGGATACCCCCAAGGAAGTGACCATTTCCACACTTTCAGGAGTCCCTAAATATTACACCTTCAGGTTCATAGGTATTGTGTAGGGGCAGAGAGTTACAACATTGGTTAATGGTGGAGCCACCCATAATTTCATTGATGTTGCACTTATCACCAGGAGACACATCCCTAAAGGGGATTTTTAGGGATTCAATGTGGTAGTAGCGGATGGGTACAATATGACATGTACTCAAAGGATCAGGGGATTGGAAGTAACATTGGGACACTATACATTGAATGATGACTTTTATGTCATGGATTTAGCATATACTCATGTGGTGTTAGGAGTTCAGTGGTTGTACTCGTTGGGAGATATCCTCATAAATTATAGATACATGAGAATGGAGTTCTAGGACAAGAGTGGACAACAAGTCATCCTAAGAGGTATGTCGATAGGTTCCCCCAGGATCATGTCTAACCAGCACATGGATGCCCTTTTGAGACATGGGGATGTGGCTTGTGCAATAGAGTGCTTGATCACCATGGAGAAGCCATAACAAGAACACCATCATTAACCTGCAGATATTCATGCATTGCTTGGAAATCATGAAAGGGTGTTTGAATCGTTGTTGGCAGGGAGGCCACCGGACAAAGGATTTGAGCATGTCATTGAGCTAGAAGAGGAATTGAAGCTCGTGATCACCACCCCCTACAGGAATCTAAAGAGATTTAAGGACGAAATAGAGAAGGCCATAAAGGAGTTTCTGGAGATGGGACATATCAAGCCTAGTTCTAGTCCTTTTGCTTCGTCAGTTGTACTAGTGAAGAAGAAAAATGGAACTATGAATATGTGCATAAACTATATGACACTAAACAAGAAGACCATAAAAAACCAATACCAAATACCTAGGATTGATGATATGATCGACAAGCTGCATGGGGAAGTGTACTTCTCAAAGGTTTATTTGTGATCAAGATACCACCATATTCATGTCAGAGAGGAGGATATCCATAAAACAACATTCARGTGTCACTATGGGCACTGTGAATTTATAGTCATTCCCTTCTGGTTGACTAATGCACCAAATACCTTTCAGTCATGCATGAACCATATCTTCAACAAACAWTTGAGGAAATTATTACTAGTATTCTTTGACGATCTTCTGA
Source organism: Picea mariana (assembly GCA_032191745.1). Classification (NCBI taxonomy): domain Eukaryota; kingdom Viridiplantae; phylum Streptophyta; class Pinopsida; order Pinales; family Pinaceae; genus Picea; species Picea mariana. The sequence goes on along the minus strand of JASDQU010713546.1, from coordinate 8,672 downwards.
TCTATAACAGGAGGAAAAGTGTGAKTTTGGTTTGATAGAGATCCTCTATCTGGGAAATGTGATTGGTGTTGAGGGAGTAAAGGTGCATCAGGAAAAGATCCAGACCATCTTAGATTGGYCCACCCCCAKRACACTCATAGATATGTGAGGATTCTTCAGGAGATGCAACTATTATAGGAACTTTGTGAAAGTATTTTCACAATTGGCTGCACCATTGACAAACCTCACAAAGAAGGGGGCATTCCGATGGTCAGAGGACGTACAGGTTGTAACACCCTGTTTTCTCCCAAGACTATAATTATGCAAAAACCTCATATGTTAACATCGTGAGGCATGTAATTGTTTTTTGATTTAATATAAACACCAAACTCCTGACTCAAAGGGAACAACCTTGATAAAACAGGTCATGATACACCAGAGGAAATTGATGAGGTAGAAGGACTGATGGAATGGTTGAGTGAAGTGGAGCTGAGATGCATTAGCGAAGAAAATAGGAATCTTGAAAAGAAAGCTAATATATGTTTACAAAAATAATTACACGTACCACCATACGAGACTGGTATCAAACCACATGACCATTGAAATAAGTTACATAGTGGTGGGTGGGAGTTAATGATTGTGTCAGTTGGCCCATGCAGAAGATAACGGCCAATTGAACAACTGGTGGGGAATGTACCATGGAACCACCCTCTTCAAAATGGGACGGTGGATAGTGGACTACAGGTTACGTCTGTAGGAAGTCACAAAGACCTAGAAGAGGAAAAAAAAAGAGGGAGCGCGATCAGAGAATAGTAAGAAAGGAAAAACATACACCAAGAGTGTAATCAGAGAACAAGAGAAGAAGAAGATACAGGAAGTGCATTCAGACAGAGGAGAGACCTCACAACAAAAGACAAAACAGAAAAGGCTCAGAGAC
>JASDQU010713545.1:50896-61998 GCA_032191745.1 Picea mariana | reverse complement strand
GTATGGTTGGACTTACCAGAGAGGGGCCTGCCCTTGTAGTAGGAGGACTTTGTAACTTTCTGGAGTTGAATTGAATATATATATGCAGTAGCTTTTCGAATTCTCTATGAAAAGATTCTAATGGTGGTGATATGAGTTTTGTCTCCTTTCATTGTATGTATTTCCTGTGTTATTTAATTCCATTTACATTTTCTCAACATGCTCAACTGTCTCACTGATGGCTGCAAGATGATATCAGATTTGAGTAATCTTCATAAGGTAGCTCACGACTGTGTCCTCACTAGACATCTTAATAATTTGAAGTTGGTGCTTCAAATGCAACTTCCTGCTTGTATTCCCATTTTGGTATAGACCCACCAAAGCATCATACATTTCCTTGGCAGACTTCTTCTCAACAATGTGAGGAATCAGGTGATCCTTCACGGATTCTAGCAACACCCGCTTGGCTTTCACTTCCTTCTTCTTGTGAGCCGCCAATTCCTGCGGATCAGTAGGACTTGGAACCACACCCTCAATATACTATTTGAGGTCATTCTCCTCCAATAGAAGAAGAACCCTAGCCTTCCAACCCCGTAAGTTAGTTTCCCCTTCCAACCTGTCCTCAATCTTCAATGTGTTCACCATTTTGACCTATCTAGAACAAAACAAAAATATGCAACAACTTGTACTTGCAACAACAAGTGTGTCTCAAGAGATGACTCTCTCTTCTTCAAAGCCTTAGCTTTGATACCATGTCATTTTTCACATGCAACTCCATGTGACTAATTTCATATCTAAAATTTACTTCCTAGTGATCCAATAGTAAACCCTAAATGTAATCATTGAACAATTTTACAGTGAATTATGACAGAAAATTACAACAGCAGAAACAACAAGATCTGAGATAAATTATCCACACACTTTAGACACAAAATTTTATGTTTTGTAAATGTCAAATTCAGAATTTTTCTTAAGGCAAAAGAAGTCTTCTCCACATCAACAAAATCACCAAAAATTAAGGACAACCTAGTCCTCTTCAGCAAAATACGAACTTAGCAAAATAGCTGGAAAAATCCTCTGCCCACAAATTTGTTGCAGCCACCTGTATGACTTGTTGACATTAGTGGTATGGACTGTTGTACCTACCCAGAAATTTCACACGTGTGGACTGTACTTGCTCTTGCACACATGTGGCTTGTCACACATGTGACTGTACAGACTGTACGGATTGACCGTACAGTTCTGTTCACACGTGCGGCTTGTACAACTCACACGTTTGGCCTACTCTACATGTGAAGTTGTACTCTTTCTCCCACAGTGCGACATGTTGCTCCTTTGTTCCTTACACGTGTGCCCTCTCTTGGCCAAAAAAGAAGCATTCATTCGTTGAACCAGAAACAAAAAATCCTCCTTGAAACCCTAGGCCAAATTTTCCACAATTGCATAGTTTCACTTGTTGAAATTTCCAAGATCCTAGCACAAGTGCACTCTCATTTATGCTAACTCCATAATGACACAATGAGATTTTTCACAATCTCTCATCTTATTATATAGGAGTCTTATGAGTGAGTTTAGGGACTCCTTCTAAACTCAACAATTAATTAGAATATTTTAATCCTCTTTGTGGGTGTGACACCCCTACACAAGCCCACAAAGCCCATCACTAAGCCCATGAGGCCCTAGCCTCATCCCAAATGTGTTTCATCGAAACGAAAGAGTAATCTGGTGCCAATGATGATTCCCACATGCCTGACATCATGGCCTCTTGTGGGAATGCCTCCCGATGCTACAAAAACATCAACACTCAGAGATGTGCAATAATGGTTACACATTTGGCCTCAAAATGATCATATAATACATTGTTTCAAAACTCAAAAATCACAATGACTACCAATGTATTCAGTCCACGGTATCATCAATTTGACCTTCACACTTCTCACAATGAGCTATACCAAATCCTTATGTCACTGATGACAAATATCCATGGCTAGGGCACTACTTTGTTATGTCACATGCATGGAAAGCAATAAAAACCCTACAAAATAAGTAAACAAATTTCCATATAAAAAAGACTGTAAAAGTTATGGCCGTTGGGGTTACTTAGGGATCAAAATCCCAACTTCTAATCTTTGTTGGTTGAATCAACAAAAAAAGATCTCAATTAGCATAAAATAGACAAAAAATATAAAGTAAAAAACAATGTGATTCTTGTTAGATTAAGTGAAACTTTCCCATGTTTTGAGCACCAACTTGGACCAAGTGAGAAGAATTCTCTCCATAAGCCTTTCTTTTCTATACAAGTTCAAATGAATTTGATGCAAGCTTGGCCTAGAATCCGTTCATCTATTTATACAAAATACCTTCCTTGGTCAAAGCTTCAATATTTCCAACATGTCCACTTGGTCAGTTGCCTTTGATTGGCTTCGATGCCAGATTGACTAGTTTCCTTTGTCTGGATATTATACCAAATTGATCAGTCTGATATCATGATTAAAATCTAATATCATATGAATCATGCCATAGTTTAGGGTGTGTTGATGTGTCCTTTTAGATATCATCACTCAGATCAGCTAATAGAGTATGACAAAATCATAAGCAAGAAAACCGAAAAATTGCAGTGATATCGATACACTAAAATGTACAATTACCAAGTATAAGTTCAAATATATAGGGCAAGGATGTAATTCTTTCTATTACCTTCCTAGATCCTAGACTTCAACTGTAACTCTGTTTGTGAACTAGAATTCTTGAATGTAGTGCCCCACATTTTGYGACCAAGATCAACATTGTTAGGATTAGATATAAATTATGATTTGGAGTCAACCATAGGTTGTTCACCCTAGTTATGATTAATTAATGCACTATTCTTTAATGATAATATGTGATTTTAAAAGAATKTGCTAACTGGTTGACAAGTGTAAATGACTTAGGTGTGAGTAAAAATGTTGCATATATTATAATTGCAGAGCCTTAGGGTCTCGAGGTGTTAACACCTCTTAAATTGTTTAATAGATATCTTATGTTTTAGATATGATATATAAYTGTTGGGGCAATGGTATTTGATATGGTGTTTGTGATATGATGAACAGTTCCACTCAGTTGATCATTCATATGGATCAAGAATGGGGCAACTGTAGAAGAAGCAATGGCCAAGTGGTTTTCTAGGATGGGTGGAGTTTCCATGCTCACTATTTAATACCTTGTGAATGTGGGTTGACCTATTGTGCTAGATATGATTCTTAGTAATGTTACCTTGATCCTTGTGAGAAGTTAAAAATCATGGAGATTTTTTGTCTAGTGTCAACCTTGTAGTCACTCTATTAAGTCCAAACACTATGGTCCTTAAGTTAACGAGAAGGTATTTCTAATCCCTAAATAAAATACCCGGAGTGTTGCACTGAAGAGATTAGTTTAAGAACATTGAAAATTCCTAAGTGATAATGACTAGGTTGGATGTTGGGGAAAATTGATGGTCCTATAGTTAATATAGCATAAGATCACTTTATAATTCAAAGCTAGAAGATTACAATTGATTATTAAATAATATATATGTATAAAAGTTAGGGTCTAGTAACCTAATGGAATGATATAATCTTTTATGCTATATTGTAAAAAGTAGCACACACAATTTGTTCATTGCAATGTGCTCTAGTGAAATGTTTGTACACGTGCATGCACACACAACGTTATATCATAAAAGTAACGTGCACAAATGCACAATTTGTTCATTGTGTGTGTGTGCACACACACACAATTTTTTCATTATGTTGTGGTCTAGTGGTGCGTGAGCAAATGCAATTTGTTCATTACGTTGTGATCTAGTGGCAACTTTGAGCAGTTTCGGTGAGGATGACTCAAGTTCAAATCACACACACAATTTGTTCATCACACTATGGTCTAGCGCTGACATCAATCTATTTTAGTGAAGATGACTCATGTTCAAATCCTTGGTGGGAATGTCTTCACCCTATATGGTGTATTAGAGGTTTCGGTGAGGATGAATCAGTTTCAAATCCTTGGAAAGCATGTTCTTTCCCTATCTGGTGTATTGCTAAGTGTGGCTCCTTAGTGGTTGCAATTATCCCAAGTTAATGTGCAATAAAAAAAGGCTTGAGATGTGGTTCATTGTTTTTGGTTTTTCAATGCATTGTTTTGTATCCCCTTGAGAATACACACACACACACACACACACACACACACACACACATATATATATATATATATTCAATGATTATTGTCCCATAAACAAGGGGGTCTCATACATCAATTTGGTTTCTAGATAGGTCATGACCTTAAAAATAGATTATCATATATATAAGAGAATATGACACCAGAGTACAGAGGAGGTAGTCGATGAAAAGGGTTAAGTCAAATTAAATGTAACATCAATAAGGGAAGAGTGTAACAATTAATGAAAAAATAAAGTTATAAATGAGATGGCAAGAGGTTAGGGGAGTGGAGGTTGACAAAAGGAAGAAAATAATCTCTTTATTGTCGTGGGTTTTGGTTGTTTTGTTCTTTTACACGGGGGATTTTCCTTATGAAAGGCTAGGAGGAATTGATTTTTTTATCGAGTCTTGTCTCACAAACTATTGAATTTTAATGATTGCTCAAGCACATGTAGTTTCTTTTCAATTTATCATGAACTTGAACCATAAACAACACAACAAAACTATAGCTGCAGTAACCAATATCACAATAAGAATAACCATGCACAAGACACAAGAAGTTATCCCAAGAAAACCTTCTCAACCAAGGGAAAAACCCAACAACCCTTACTATATTTCCAAGAGAAGAACCTTCACACCATAAACCCTAGTGCACACAAGAGGGTGGTCTATGACCAAGAAAACTAGCGCATAAGAAAAGTGTGCACCAAATTTCAGCTCATCAAGCTAAGCGTTGAGTGAATGAGATATGATCCACAATGGGGATGTATCTCTCTTATAAATACATGACCTAACTCATCAAATAGATGTGTCTATTGGCACAATAGGGACGACTTGTACAACTCAATAATATAATTAATATTTTATACACTATTAATTATCTTTACATAGTAGGGCCGACTTGTACCCTTCATAATACAAATTAGGGTTTCACAATAGTCTTACTCTTTGAAAATATAGCAAGGGGTCTCACACACATCTTCTAGTGCTCTTCCACTAGGGACAAGTCCACATGTGCTCAACCACAGGGGACGTCACTCTCAACATATCAATTCAGCTAAATCCATAAGAGTACGAACTAGAAAGCCATCTCAAGTCAACTCAACTAAGTCCATAGGAGTATGACATGAGACCATCTCAAGTCATCTCAACTCAGTCTAGAGGAGCACGAAAAGAGACCAACACAAGTCATCTCAACTTAGTCCAGAGGAGTACGACTCACCTATCACATAGGTGTTCTCATAGATCATCTCAACTCGATCCAAAGGAGTACAATCTAGAGAATGTCTCATGAAACTGCAATCATCAACACTCCCTCTCAGCTAGGGATACATTCTCCACCAGGCCAAGTCTCTCATGGAATTACTCGAACTTCATCTTGGCAAGCGGTTTGGTGAAGACATTTGCAACTTGCTCATGTGTAGAAAGGTACTACACATGTACTGCTTTCCTCTGCACCATATCTCTAATGTAACGATATGTGATCTCAATGTGTGTCAATTTATCATGAAACACATGATTCTCTGACAGATTCACACAACTCTGGTTATCACAATAGATAACGAAAAAATCCATCTCATGTCCAAGTAAGTCTACAAGGATCTTGCGAAGCCACACTGCTTCGTGGACTGCCACACATAATGCAATGCACTTTTCTTCTATGGTACTCCACAAAAGTTTGTTTCTTGTTGCACCAGGAAACCATGGAAGATCCCAAAGTAAAACAACAATCGAAGGTGCTCTTCCGTTCCACTGCGCTCCATGCCCAATCTGCATTAGCATATCCCTGCAATCTCATGTCTACACTAGAGGCATATTTCAGTCCATAATCAATTGTGCCTCGTAAATATCTCAACACATGCCTCACTGCTATCTAGTGTGTTTGTATCGGCTGACTCATAAACTGACTGAGTACACTCACTGCATAGCATATATCAGGTTTGGTGTTAACCAGATACATAAATGATCCAATCATATGTCTGTAAAGAAGTGGATCAATCTCGCCTGAATCAGAAGAAGTCTCGCTCAGTTTCTTCAGATTCATCACCATCGGTGTAGCCATGGGATTGTAGTCTGTCATCCCGAATTTATTCAATATCTCAACTGTGTATTTCCCCTGACTCAAGAGAATCTCATCAGTCCTTTGACACACTTCTAGTCCCAAGAAGTAGTGCATCAAACCAATATCCTTCATCTCGAATTCAGAAGCTAATGCACGCTTGCATTCAACAATAAGACTTTCTTAATCGGTGAGGAATAAGTCATCAACATATAGGACCAAAATTAATCACTTGTCGCCAACATTGTTGTAAACATAGTTACCAACTTAATGAGAACTATGACTTCAAAACGAGAACTCTGGCCCAAAAAACCCATATTTTTGCATTAAAAACATCAAAATCAACCCCCGAATTAAAAAGTGGTGCTACCAGTAGCACCATTTTTTTAAACGGGGTCAAAATTACAACCTTTTTCAAACATGGCCTTCAAAACTTAGATAGTAGCTCATAAAAACCTTAAAACAACACCTAAAAAAATATGTTTTTGAATTTTTTTTTTCTTTTCAAAACGTTAAAATTTGAGATCATTTGAAATCGTATTTTTATCACTTGGTACCATTAAAACCAAAACCTCAAAATCAACCATCAAATTGAAAAGTAATGCTACTGGTAACACCCATTCTAAAATTGGGGTATGAAAATGACACATTTTTATAATGTGGTAAAATAACTCATCATTAGTGTAAACAAAATCATAAAATCAACCCTTAAATGTTTACTTTTAAAATCTTATTATCATGCAAAACACACGGTAATACATAATACCATGAAAATATCACAATATACTTTAAAAATTCAAAGTCACTTTTTAATTTTTTTTACTTATAATAAAAAAAAGGTAAATACAAATTACATTGAATGAAACATAAATAATTTCTTAAAAGTATTTGTTATATTGTCCATATTCAAAACATATGAGCTAAACAATTTTATTATATTATCCATAATAAAAAACATATTATTCATAAAACATAACAAAAGATTCATAACTTAAATCAAGATCATATGTAAGTTCAATGCTCATTTCTAGTTACCATACAAACATGATATGGATAAAAAATGCATAAAATGTTTCATACACTTATTCAGATTGACTCATGGTTTTTGAAATACCATCAGAGTCTACATTATTTTCAGATGAATGTTTGGATGACGATGTAGATGATCCATACTCTTCTCTATTGTCGATGAATGCAACATCTGAGTCTATATGCATGCCCAACATTTCAGATGTCAAATGTCTTTTAGATCTATAACTAGGTTCAACAGACTCCCATCTTGCATTTATTTCTTGTGGCAACAACCTCTTGATAATATTTGTTGTTTTGGAGCGAAGAGTTCATATCTTTGTCAAATTGAAGTCATAAACAAGTATGTCAACATCATCTAATTTTAAAAGGTCAATGCGACGACGAGTTGTATTTTGACCCTTTATTTTTCTCTTTCTATTGACATGTTTCTCAACCACCATCTCTGGCGTGTACACACCATTGAATGGGTGTGTAATTTTTTCATACCAATGCACTTCAATTGCAATAACATCATCACTTTATTTCTCAATATTTATAACCTTCCCTATCTAGAATGGATAACCATGTGTATCTTCCGTCACTAAAACTGCAATCATGCTACCCTCCTTAATATCTTGTACTGAACCCTTGTAAAGGTCTTCCATGACTTCATGTTGTGCACGTGACCTTTGCGAACCAATATACATTTCTCTTTCCTCTGCTTGTGTAAACTCAATAGCACCTTGAGATTCTTGTTGAACTTCAACAATGATTGTTTCTTCAGATTTGTTTGGCATATTTTGTGGCCAATGAAATTGAGACCTCAACATTGTATCTTCATTTGCTGAGTTTGAAATTATGTCACTTTAACTATTGAAAAAAGAATCCCACCAAATAGAATCAACAACATCAAAGTACTCATATGTATCCTTAATGGAATTTTTTATTTCCTCCAGGTATTCAGAATAATCTACATCTCTATTACACCTACGTGAATTATGAATTTCAACAACTAATTGTAAAAATAATAACTTTGATGCAAATATTGGACGATCTGGAATGAACTTCAAAAATGATAAACCTGATGAAGGCCCCCATTTTGTAGTAGTTGAATACTAGTTTCCCCATATAAGTGTTTTCCCATCAATTTTTTGAAACAAAATTGATGTTGGAAGCTAATGTCATTAAGTTGCTCAATAAATTTTTCTTCACGATGCGATCCCTAAATAAATCTTCGCATGTCAATGGTTTCTTCTAATATATGAAAAACAAGCTCTGAAATGTATGCTTTCTTAATACATTCAATCAATGATGGTGGACTTCCAACATTTTTCCTCTTCAATGTTACTGAAAAATGACTAAACATTTGATCAATATGATCATGAGTGTGTCCAACAAGAAGGAAACCAACTTTCACCTTTTGAAATATTCCCATTGCAACAACAAGCATGCTTAGATATCCATACACAATTTGATTTTTATTTTCACGACTAGTGTTGTCCAACTGTAGACAGAGAACTTGAGGAAGATTACCAGACCAATGAGCGAGTACATGATGAATTATGGTGATGGTCAGCTTTGCATCATTATGAATATTTGGAGCTGTGAAGTAAACCCTTGGACACATTTTTCCATTGAAAACCATACAACCAACCAAGTGAAACTGAATGAAATTCTCTTCTTGTAAATTTTTGGGTGTACGGACACAATGTGGTAGAAGTGTTTTCTTCTGGTCCATGCCATCAATTATCATACCTAAATATTTGTTTGGATCATCATAACACTTCTTTTGATGTTTGTACATTTTTTTTCTTTCACTTGATTGTTGATTCAGATGTTCTTGAAGTGCTTTGACAATGGAATCTGCACATGACATAAAATGAAATTATTGATCATATGTTTTCATAGTTGATAACTATTCAATTTAAAAAAAATAAAAATAGAAAATATATACCTCTTTCTGCCCCTTCAAATTTATCTCTTCTTGATTTAAGAGTAGCATATATACTACAAATCCCCATCCTTGACTTCTTAGGAATAAAGACATTGTTGAATTGTTTCTTCTATATTCTTGTAAAATATGCATATGTAATAAAATTACCATTTCCTTCAACACCTTCAGAATATCCTTTGTACAAGTTGTATATTTCCCTCCTTGAAAAATTATTTGGAATATGTATTGTGTCTCTATCTGGAATACACTCTCCATGTTTGGAAAATAAATCATGCATCCATGACAATTTAGTGTTTGTGAATGATCCATTTTCTCGTCCATGATGTACCTTTGAATAAAATGATAGATCGTGTTCCAACCTTTTCTAGATTCTAGATAGATGAAGATTACCAATTGAGTGGATTTTTTTGAAAACCTTTCTGCAAAGTAAAATATTCTCAATGCGATAATCATATCTTGTATTGGTGGATATCATGCACCCCATCAAATATGAATTTTGCATGCTCTTATTCATTGACAAATATGTCTTCCTTTTATTCAAGGCATACATGTAGTCCATGCTTTTCAAACAATTCTTTTGACAACATTCACTTGAAATCAATTCACTTATGGAAATTGATCTAGTGAGAAATTATTTCCTAGACCTTGTATAACTAGAATTATTTGGATTGATATAAAAAGGTCTAATCCTGGTCCTAGACACAATGTTTCTTTGCAATGTCTCCATTATTTCATCATCATCACTAGAAGGATTTTCCTTATCACCACAAGGAGTATCATGCAGAACATTGTGAGGAGACTGAACTAGAGAATGTTGATCACCTTGATTTGTTGCAGCTGAATGATTGAGAACATCATCATCAACATAATCATTTGGAGGAAAATCATCATCAACATTGTGTCCACCATTGACATAATCATCTTCATTGCTTTCAAAATCCCCACTTGAGTGAAAATTTTCACCATTTTGCTTAGTGTCTTGAAAACCTTCATCGGTATCTTGAAAATCCTCACTTGGAGGAAAATCAACATCAACATTGTTGCTTTTTAATTTATCACTCGGGAAAGAGTGTCCACCAATGGGGTAATCATCTTCACTACTTTGAAAATCACCACTTGAGAGATATTCTTCATCATTCTCATTACTGGTTTGAAAATCCTCACTCGGAGGAAAATCTTCAATTTCCTCATCGGTACCTTGAAAATCCTCACTTGGAGGGAAATCATCATCACCAACATTGCTTCTTTTAAATTCCTCATTCGAGAAAGATTGTCCAGCATTGCCATAATTGTCATCATTACTTTAAAAATCCCCACTTGGGGGGAATTCTTCATCATCCTCATTCGTTCCTTGAAAATCCTCACTTGGAGGAAACTCTTCATCAATACCTTCAAAATCTTCACTTGGAGGAAATTCATAATCACCAACAATGTTGTCTTTAAATTCCCCACTCGGGAAAAAGTGTCCATTGTCATAATCATCTTCACTACTTTTAAAATTTCCACTTGAGGGAATTTCTCCATTATTTTCATTGATGCCTTGGAAATCTTCATCGGTACCTTGAAACTCCTCACTTGGAGGAAAATTTTCATCCCAATCATTTAAACGTTGATCATAATCTCCCTTTTGACCTACATTTTGATTATTTTCATTACTATTAAACTGTTTACTAGATCTATCATCATCATATTCCTCCTCTTCATCATTGGTGCCTTCAAAGTCCTTTGATTTAATAATTTCATGAGGAACATGTTGAATAAAATTGCTTGCACTATGATCAAAATTATGACTAGCTGAAAAATATGATGCCTCATTTGCATCACAAACATTCCTATCACATTTCCTAGTCCCAACAGAAGAGGTATGCGAACAATTTGTTGATGTTTCAGAAATAAAATCTTCTTTATCTGACAAAGCCATCCATTCTCT
>JASDQU010713544.1:8618-21801 GCA_032191745.1 Picea mariana | reverse complement strand
CTGCGGGGTTGAGACTCATAAACAACATGGCACTTCCACATATATGGTTGGCCCAAGAGAACATAACACACATTCAGTGGGGAAACATCACATAATACCTCATCCTTCAAGGGTTGGATGCCGTATGGCAATCGACATTGCTGGCTGACACGAAGATCCCATCCTTGGCAAAGCCACCTGATGTTGTATGGCTGTGGGTGTGGTGTTATCGACAATCCCAACTGTTTGACAACCTCTGTTGAGATGAGGTTCTTCTGGCTTTCGCTATCAACAATAAAATGCAGCGAGGTCCCCTTCACCCACATCTATGAATGAAAAATGCACTCCCCCTCTTCAGGATCTATTGGTTCTTTTGGTTGAACTGTTGCGGTCGTGGCAATAGCAGTGGGGTCTGTGTCGATGATCTGAATTTTACCAGTATTTTCAGAATCAAATTCTGAATCATAGTTTGGCTCCTTGTATTTTGTCTCAGCCTCCAATGACTGTTTTGAATGACATTCATCGGTGTTGTTCCAGGGGCTTTTGTAGAAATCACACCATTTTCTAGTGTCCTTCTTTGTCTTCCCATGACCCTTCTTTTCCTGTGGCTTGGACTGGTTTTCAGGAGATTGTTTCTTAGGGATTCCTTTGTCATACTTTGGTTGTTGTAGATTTTGTCTTTGTCATACTTTGGTTTTTGTCATACCAAGTGAAGAGATGTCCAGAAAATCCATTTTAGTTTGGAAGTATCTGTGTAGAGCCCCACGGTATTTCAGAATCAAATGTCATTTGGAGTCTTTGATACCCAGCTTGGTATGCAAGGTACATAAGGTATTGGTGAACTTTGGAACTTCTTGGCCCCTCTCTTACTGCAGTGTGGTCCATCTCATGTACTGATCTTCATAGTTGCCAACAGGGTAATATTGTTCCTATATCGCGTTCACAAAAAAATCCCAAGTGGGATCGGCCCCATATATTCCAGACTCCTTTGTGGAACTTTGCTCCTAGTAAGTTTCCCACCAATGTTTGACATGGGGGAGATATTTAAAGAGTGCGAAGGTGATCTTTTCCCTGTAAAAAAATGGTGAACATAGAAATAACCGCCTAGCAGATTTAACCATTTGTCTAGGGCATCCACATCTATCTGACCTTCAAATATGGGAATATCAAAATTAACCTGTACCTTGAAAAGAGATGTGTTTCCAAAGTGGTTGTTTGATGAATATGCGCCTGTTTCTATCGATAGGTATTGAAGGATGTGGGAACAATTCTCCATCATTTCATCCCTCTGTCATGTGAGAGCTTGCTCAAGCAACAGATTTATAGGATCGTTTGCTTCGTTGTTTTTCTTTTCTTCTGCCATGGAGGGTTTCTTGGGTGTGTGAGAGATATTATCTTCAAGAGAGACAAGATCAAGACCCAAATTTCTATACTCGGACCTTGTTGGGGACATGCACTGAAAAAAGTGATCAATATCAGGCTGCTCTAATACCACTGATCCAGATTTATTTTCGGCACGAAATGAGAGCGGAGATATAATAAAGAAATGCACAGAGATATCCCAAATATCCAATAATATAACATAACTGTATCACAGATGCAACCATAAACACAGATATATAGTAATACACGATTTCTATTAATGAAAGAAATGTATAGAGACTATAAAAATACAGAGTGAAAGACTCGCTAGAATGGTGGCAACTTATCTCTGAAAAGAGTTATGACGACTACTCACATTCACAATAATATGATTACAATGAGGCTCTAAAGGCCCTTTTACAATAAACAGGAATGACAAAAACCCTAGACATCCAAAAACCTAACCCTAGAAGATGAAGCGCCAAAAGTCATGTGGGCCCTGTTTGGGTAAGTTAGTACATCAACTTCATGGGGTCATAACGTTTGCATATGATCTTTGTTTTAGGTGTATGATATCCCGTTGGAAAGGTATCATCAAGGTGATTCATATTCGGGGATAAATCTTGCCATTGGCTAAAATTAAGAAGCTCTATCCTGAAAAAAAACTTCATTTAGGCCCTCAAAATGGCCCCAAAAGTTAACAACTGCTAAAAATAGTAAATTGCTAAAATTGCCAGAAAATTGTTTTGAGTCAGTTAGAAAAGGTGGGTGGCCACCTATATCCACCTAGTTCAATCCTCCCTACTTAATAAGTAATGGTATCCATTGCGTTGAGTGCCCGGGGAGAGGAAAAATCGTTTGTTGAACCTAAATCTTGGTGAGCTGCTTGCCTTGCTGGAGACGTCGCGCTACTCAGTTTGTGGAAGGCTTTCACGAGCATGTGGCTAGAAGGGTTGGAAATTTTTAGCCAGTCTAGATACATGAGATTATTTTGTGCAGAAGGAATATTTACACTTTGCTACAATCTTGTCAACCTGCTTCTGTGGGATAGAAGATGCGTTGGATGGGGTTGTAGTGGTTGCAGTATCCTTTTGTTCACCTTTTGAACATATTTTGAAGATGTTGAATTTTTTAGTATGAGATACTACCTTGCAGTAATTTTTAAGTGGAACAGTAGTCGGAACTACCTTTGGTATTCTGTAGAGATGAACCCCCAAAGAAACAATGACACTACGGGGTCGAGACTCATAAACAACATGGCACTTCCACATATATGGTTGTCCCAAGAGAACATCACCAACATCCAGTGAGGAAACATCACATAATACCTCATCCTTGAAGGGTTGGATTCCATATGACAATCGACATTACTGGCTGACACGAAGATCTCGTCCTTGGCAAATCCACCCGATGTTATATGGTTGCGGGTGTGGTGTTGACGACAATCCCAACTGTTTGACGACCTTTGCTGAGATGAGGTTCTTCTCACTTCCGCTATCAACAATAAAATGCAGCGGGGTCCTCTTCACCCACATCTGTGAATGAAAAAGGTGCTCCCCCTCTTCAGGATCTATTGGTTCTTCTGGTTGAATTTCTATGGTTGTGACAATAGTAGTGGGGTCTGCGTCAATGATCTGACTTTTACCAGTATTTTCAAAATCAAATTCTGAATTAGAGTTCGGATCCTTGTCTTTTATCTCAGCCACCAATGACTGTTTTGAGCGACATTTATCGGTGTTGTGCCAGGGGATTTTGTGGAAATCACACCATTTTTCGGTGTCCTTCTTTGTTTTCCTGTGACCCTTCTTTTCCTGTGGCTTGGACTAGTTTTTGGGAGACTGTTTGTTAGGGCCGTCTTTGTCATACTTTGGTTGTTGCGGATTTGCAGATCTGAACTCCTGTTTGTTCTGGTGCTTAAATTTCTGCTCAATTTTAACAACATATCGATAAGCAACACCGAGTGATGAGATGTATAGAAAATCGATTTCAGTTTGGATGTATCTGTGTAGAGCCCCACGATATTTCAAAACCAAATGTCGTTCAGAGTCTTTGATACCTAGCTTAGTGTGCAAGGTATGGAAGGTATCGGTGAACTCCATAACTTCTTGTTCACTCTCTTGCCGTAGTGTGGTCAATCTCATGTACTGGTCCTCATAGTTGTCAATAGGGTAATATTGTTCCTTTACCGTGTCCACAAAAAAATCCCAAGTGGGATCAACCCCATATATTCCAGACTCCTTTGTGGAACTTTTCTCCTAGTAAGTTTCCCACCAATGTTTAACATGGGAGAGAGCTTTGAGGAATGTGGAGGTGATCTTTTCCCTGTTGGAAAAATACTGAACAAAGAAATAACCATCTAGCAGATTTAACCATTTGTCTAGGGCATCCGCATATATCTGACCTTCAAATATGGGAATATCAAAATTAACCTGTACCTTGAAAGGAGAGGTTCTTTCAAAGTGGTTGTTTGATGAAGATGCACCGATTGATATCAACAGGCGTTGAAGGATGTGGAAAAAAATCTCCATCATTTCGTCCCTCTGTCGTGTGAGAGCTTGTTCAAGAAACATATATATAGGATCATCTTCTTCATCATTTTTCTTTTCTTCCACCATGGAGGGTTTCTTGGGCGTGCGAGAGCAATTGTCTTCAAGAGAGACAAGCTTGAGACCCAACTTTCTATACTCGAACCTCATTGGGGACATGCACTGAAAAAAATGATCAAGATTAGCATGCTCTGATACAACTGATCCAGATTTATTTTTGGCACGAAATGAGAGTGGTCATATAATAAAGAAATGCATAGAGATATCGCAAATATCCAATAATATAACAAAAATGTATCATAGATGCAACCATAAACACAGATATACAATAATACACGATTTCTATTAATGAAAGAAATGTAGAGAGACTGTAAAAATACAGAGTGAATGACTTGCTGGAATGGTGGTAGCTTATCTTTAAGAATATATGTGACAGCTACTCGCATTTGCAAGAAGATGATTGCAATGAGGCTCTGAAGGCCGTTTTACAATAAACATGAATCTTTACACTTTGCTACAATCATTTCGACTTGCTTCTGTTGGATAGAAGGTTCTTGGGCCAAGGCTGTAGTGGTTGCAGTATACTTTTGTTCAACATTTGAACAGATTGTGAAGAAGCTGAATTTTGTAGTATGAGCTACTACCTTGCGACACTTTTTAGGTGGAAGAGTAGTCGGAACTACCTCTGGTATTCTGTAGAGATGACCCCCCATAGAAACAATGACTTTGCGAGGTCGAGACTCATAAACAACATGGCGCTTCCACATATATGGTTGGCCCAAGAGAACATCACAAACATCCAGCGGGGGAACATCACATAATACCTCATCCCTGAAGGGTTGGATGTCGTATGACAATCGACATTGCTAGCTGACACAAAGATCTTGTCCTTGGCGAAGCCACCCGATGTTGTATGGTTGCGAGTGTGGTGTTGTCGACAATACCAACTGTTTGATGACCTCTGCTGAGATGAGGTTCTTCTGGCTTCCACTATCAACAATAAAATGCAGCAGGGTCCTCTTCACCCACATCTGTGAATGAAATAGGTGCTCCCCCTTTTTAGGATTTATTGGTTCTTCTGGTTGAATTGATGCAGTCGCGACAATAGCAGTGGGGTCTACGTCGATGATCTGACTTTTACTAGTATTTTCAGAATCAGATTCAGAATCAGGGTTTGACTCCTTGTCTTTTATCTCAGCCGCCAATGACTATTTTGAGTGACATTCATCGATGTTGTGCCAGGGGATTTTGTAGAAATCACACCATTTTCCGATGTCCTTGTTTGTCTTCCCGTGACCCTTCTTTTCACATGGCTTGGACTAGTTTTTGGGAGATTGTTTGTTACGACCGTCTTTGTCATACTTTGGTTATTGTGGATTTGCAGACCTGAACTCCCATTTGTTCTGGTGCTTAAATTTCTTCTCGATTTTAACAACATATTGATAAGAAACACCGAGTGATGAAATGTCTAGAAAATCCATTTCAGTTTGGATGTATCTGTGTAGAGTCCCACGATATTTCAGAACCAAATTTCGTTTGGAGTCTTTGATACCCATCTTGGTGCGCAAGGTATGAAAGGTATTGGTGAACTCCTGAACAACTTGGCCCCTCTCTTTCTACAGTGTGGTCCATCTCATGTACCGGTCCTCATAGTTGCCAACAGGGTAATATTGTTCATTTACCGTGTCCACAAAAAAATCCCAAGTGGGCTCGACCCCATATATTCCAGAATCCTCTATAGAAATTTTCTCGCAGTAAGTTTCCCACCAATGTTTGACATGGGGGGGAGATTTAAGGAGTGCGAAGGTGATCTTTTTCCTGTCGGAATAATGGTGAATAGAGAAATTACCATCTAGTAGATTTAACTATTTGTCTAGGGCATCCACATCTATCTGACCTTCAAATATGAGAATATCAAAATTAACCTTTACCTTGAAAGGAGAGGTGCTTCCAAAGTGTTTTTTTGATGAATATGCACTGATTTCTATCTGTAGGTGTTGAAGAATGTGGGAAAAATTCTCCATCATTTCATCCCTCTATCGCGTGAGAGCTTGCTCAAGCAACAGATTTATAGGATCATTTGCTCCGTCATTTTTATTTTCTTTCACCATAGAGGGTTTATTGGGCGTGCAAGAGAAATTGTATTCAAGAGATACAATCTCAAGACCCAACTTGATATACTCGCACCTCATTGGGAACATGCACTTAAAAAAATGATCAAGATCAGCCTGCTCTGATACCATTGATCCAGATTTATTTTCGGCACGAAATGAGATTGGAGATATAATAAAGAAATGAACAGAGATATCACAAATATCCAATAATATAACAGAAATGTATCAGATATGCAATCATAAACAAATATATATAGTAGTACACGATTTCTATTCATGAAATAAATGTACAGAGATTGTAAAAATACAGAGTGAAAGACTCGCTAGAATGGTGGCAGCTTATCTCTAAGAAGAGATGTGACGGCTACTCGCATTCGCAAGAAGATGATTAAAATGAGGCCCTGAAGGCCCTTTTACAATAACAAAGAATGCCAAAAACTATATACATCCAAAAACCTAACCCTAGGAGATGAAGCGCCAAAAGTCGCATGGACCCCATTTGGGTAAGTTAGTGTATCAACTTCCCGGGGTCATAAGTTTTGCATACGATCTCTGTTTTAGGCGTATGATAGCCCATTGGAAAGGTATCATCGAGGAGATTGATTTTAGGGGATAAATCATGCCTTTGACTATCATTGAGAAGATATATATCTAAAAACCTTCATTTAGGCCCTCAAAATGGCCCTGGAAGTTAAAAACTGCTAAAAATAGTAAATTGCCAAAATTGCCAAAAAACTGTTTTGAGTCAGTTGGAAAAGGTGGGTGGCCATTGATATCCACCTAGATCAATCCAACCTCCTTAGGAAGCAATGGTATCCATTGCGTTGAGTTCCCGGGGGAGAGGAAAAAGCGTTTGTTGAACCTGAATCTTGGTGAGTTGCTTGCCTTGCTGGAGACGTCGCACTGCTCATTTTGTGGAAGGCTATCAAGAGCATGTGGCTGGAAGGGTTGGACCTTTTTAACCAGTCTGGATACATGAGATTATTTTGTGTAGAATGAATCATTACACTTTGCTACAATCTTGTCAACCTGCTTCTGTTGGATAGAAGGTGTTTGGGTTGAGGTTGTAGTGATTGCAGTATCCTTTTGTTCACCTTTTGAACAGATTGTGAAGAAGCTGAATTTTGTAGTATGAGATACTACCTTTTGACACTTTTTAGGTGGAACAGTAGTCGGAACTACCTCTGGTATTCTGTAGAGATGACTCCCCAGAGAAACAATGACAATGTGGGGTCGAGACTCATAAACAGTATGGCACTTCCACATGTATGGTTGGCCCAAAAGAACATCACAGAAATCTAGTGTGGAAACATTACATAATACCTCATCCTTGAAGGGATGGATGCCATATGACAATCGAAATTTCTCACTGACAGGAAGATCTCATCCTTGGCGAAGCCACCTGATGTTGTATGGCTACGGTTGTGGTTTTGTCGACAATACCAACTGTTTGATGACCTCTGCTAAGATGAGGTTCTTTTGGCTTCCGCTATAAACAATAAAATGCAGCAGGGTCCCCGTCACCCACATTTGTGAATGAAAAAGGTGCTCCCCCTCTTCAGGATCTGTTGGTTCTTCTGGTTTAATTGTTGTGGTCACGACAATAGCAGTGGGGTTTGCATCGATCATCTAACTTTTACTAGTACTTTCAGAATCACATTCTGAATTAGGGTTCGACACCTTGTCTTTTATCTCGGCCACCAATGGCTGTTTTGATCGACATTCATCGGTGTTGTGCTAGGGGATTTTGTGGAAATCGCACCATTTTCTGGTGTCCTTCTTTGTCTTACCATGACCCTTATTTCCCTGTGTCTAGGACTGGTTTTCAAGAGACTATTTGTTAGGGACGTCTTTGTCATACTTTGGTTGTTTCGGATTTGCAGACTCGAACTCTCGTTTTTTCTGTTGCTTAAATTTCTGCTCTATTTTAACAACATATCGATAAGTAACATCGAGTGATGAGATGTCCAGAATATCCATTTCAGTTTGGATGTATCTGTGTAGTGCCCCGCGGTATTTCAGAACCAAATTTCGTTCAGATTCTTTGATACCTAGCTTGGTGCACAAGGTATGGAAGGTATTGGTGATCTCTGGAACTGCTTGGCCCCTCTCTTTCCATAGTGTGGTCCATCTCATGTACTGGTCCTCATAGTTGCCAACAGGGTAATATTTTTCCCTTACCATGTCCACAAAAAAATCCCAAGTAGGCTCGGCCCCATATATTCCAGACTCCTATGTGGAAATTTTCTCCTAGTAAGTTTCCCACCAATGTTTGACATGGGGAAGAGCTTTAAGGAGTGCAAAGGTGTCGGAAAAATGGTGAACAGAGAAATAACCATCTAGCAGATTTAACCATTTATCTAGGTCATTCGCATCTATCTGACCTTCAAATATGGGAATATCAAAATTAACCCATACCTTGAAAGGAGAGGTTCTTCCAAAGTTGTTGTTTGATGAAAATGCGCTTGTTGCTATCGATAGATGTTGAAGGATGTGCGAAAAAATTCTCCATTATTTCGTCCCTCTGTCATGTGAGAGCTTGCTCAAGCAACAGATTTATAAGATCCTCTTCTCTATCGTTTTTTTTTCTTCCATCTTGGAGGGTTTCTTGGGCGTGTGAGAGTGATTGTCTTCAAGAGAGACAAGCTTGAGACCCAACTTTCTATACTTGGACCTCGTTGGGAACATGCACTGAAAAAAATGATCAAGATCAACCTGCTCTAATACCACTGATCCGAATTTATTTTCGGCACGAAATGAGAGCGGAGATATAATAAAGAAATGCACAGAGATATAGAAAAGATCCAATAATATAATAGAAATGTATCATATATGCAACCATAAACACATATATATAGTAATACATGATTTCTATTAATGAAAGAAATGTACTAAGACTGTAAAAATACAGAGTGAAAGACTCGCTAGAATGGTGGCAGCTTATATCTGAGAAGAGATGTGACAGCTACTCGCATTCACAAGCAGATGATTACAATAAGGCTCTGAAGGCCCTTTTACAATAAAAATGAATGTCAAAAAACCTATACATCCAAAAACCTAACACTAGGAGATGAAGCACCAAAAGTCATGTGGGCCCCATTTGGGTAAGTTAGTACATCAACTTCTCGGGGTCGTAACTTTTGCATACGATATTCGTTTTAGGTGTATGATATCTCATTGGAAAAGTATCATTGAGGAGATTCATTTTGGGTCTTAATTAAGCCTTTGGATATCATTAAGAATATCGATCCCGAAAAACCTTCATTTAGGCCCTCAAAATGGCCCCGTAAATTAAAAACTACTAAAAATAATAACAAAATTTTCAGCAATTGTTTTTGAGCCAGTTGGAAAAGGTGGGTGGCCACCGATATCCACCTGGATCAATCCTCACTATTTAAGAAGAAATGGTCTCCATTGCTTTGAGTTCCTTGGGGAAAATAAAAAGTGTTTGCTGAACCTGAATCTTGGTGAGTTGCTTGCCTTGTTGGAGACATTGCGCTACTCGGTTTGTGGAAGGCTATCACAAGCATGTGGCTGGAAGGGTTGGACCCTTTTATCCAGTGTAGATACATGAGATTCTTTTATTCAGAAGGAATCTTTACACTTTTCTACAATCTTGTCAACCTGCTTCTGTTGGATAGAAGGTGCTTGGGACAAGGTTGTAGTGGTTGAGATATCCTTTTGTTCACCTTTTGAATAGATTGTGAAGAAGCTAAATTTTATGGTATGATATACTACCTTGCGACACTTTTTATGTGGAACAGTAGTCAGAACTACCTCTGGTATTCTGTAAAGATGACCCCACAGAGAAACAATGACACTGAGGGGTCAAGACTCATAAACAACATGACGCTTCCACATATATTGTTGGCCCAAGAGAACATCAGAGACATCTAGTGGGGAAACATCACATAATACCTCATCCTTGAAGGGTTGGATGTCATATGACAATCAAAATTGTTGGCTGACAAGAAGATCTCATCCTTGGCGAAGCCAGCCGATGTTGTATGGTTGTGTGTGTGGTGTTGTCCACAATACCAACTATTTGATGACCTCTTCTAAGATGAAGTTCTTCTGGCTTCCGCTATCAACAATAAAATGTAGAGGGGTCCCCTTCACCCACATATGTGAATGAAAAAGGTTCTCCCTCTCTTTAGGATCTGTTGGTTTTTCTAGTTGAATTGTTGCGGTCGTGACAATAGCAGTGGGGTCTGCTTCAATGATTTGACTTTTATCATTATTTTTAGAATCAGATTCTAAATCAGGGTTCAACTCCTTGCCACAGTGTGTTCCATTTCATGTACTAGTCCTCGTAGCTTCCAACAGGGTAATATTGTTCCTTTACCGTGTCCACAAAAAAATCCCAAGTGGGCTCAGCCCCATATATTCCAGACTTCTCTGTAGAAATTTGATCCCAGTAAGTTTCCCACCAATGTTTGACATGGGGGAGACCTTTAAGGAGTGTGAAGGTGATATTCTCCCTGTCGAAAAAATGGTGAACAGAGAAATAACCATCTGGCATATTTAACCATTTGTCTAGGGCATCCGCATCTATATGACCTTCAAATATGGGAATATCAAAATTAATCTGTACCTTGAAATGAGAGGTTCTTCAAAATTGGATTTTTGATGAAGATGTACATGTTTCTATCGGCATGCATTGAAGGACGTGGGAAAAATTATCGATCATTCCGTCCCTCTGTCGCGTGAGAGATTGCTCAGGAAACATATTTATAGGATCGTCTGCTCTGTCGTTTTTCTTTTCTTCCACCATGGAGGGTTTCTTGGGCGTGCGAGAGTGTTTGTATTCAAGAGAGACAATATCGATACCCAACTTTCTATACTCAGACCTCGTTGGGGACATGCACTGAAAAAAATGATCAATATCAACCTGCTCTGATACCACTGATCTAGATTTATTTTCGGCACGAAATAAGAGCGGAGATATAATAAAGAAATGCACAGAGATATCAAAAATATCCAATAATATAACAGAAATATATCATAGATGAAACCATAAACATAGATATATAATAATACACGATTTCTAATAATGAAAGAAATGTACAGAGGCTGTAAAAATACAGAGTGAAAGACTCGCTAGAATGGTGTCAACGTATCTCTGAGAAGAGATGTGACGGATACTCGCATTCACAAGAAGATGATTAAAATGAGGCTCTAAACGCTCTTTTACAATAAACAGGAATGCCAAAAACCCTAGACATCCAAAAACCTAACCCTAGGAGATGAAGCGTCAAAAGTCATGTGGGCCCTGTCTGGGTAAGTTAGTACATCAACTTCCCGGGGTTGTAACTTTTGCATACGATCTTCATTTTAGGCGTATGATAGCCCTTTGGAAATGTATCGTTGAGGAGATTCATTTTGATGGTTTAGTCATGCTTTCAAATATCATTGAGAATATCTATCCCGAAAAACCTTCATTTAGGTCCTCAAAATGGCCCTGGAAGTTAAAAATTGCTAAAAATAGTAAATTGTTAAAATTGCCAAAAAATTGTTTTGAGCCAGTTGGAAAAGGTAGGTTGCCACCGATATCCACCTATATCAATCCTCCCTCATTAGGAAGTAATGGTATCCATTGCATTGAGTTCCCGGGGGAGAGGAAAAAACGTTTGCTAAAGCTGAATCTTGGTGAGTTGCTTGCCTTGTTACTCGGTTTGTGGAAGGCTATCACGAGCATGTGGCTGGAAGGGTTGGACCTTTTTAACCAGTCTAGATACATGAGATTATTTTGTGCAAAAATAATATTTACACTTTGCTACAATCTTGTCGACCTGCTTCTGTTGGATAAAAGGTGCTTGGGTCAAGGTTGTAGTGGTTGCAGTATCCTTTTGTTCACCTTTTGAACAGATTGTGAAGAAGCTAAATTTTATAGTATGAGATACTACCTTGCAGCACTTTTAGGTGGAACAGTAGTCAGAACTACATTTGGTATTTTCTAGAGATGACCCCCCAGAGAAACAATGACATTGTGGGGTCGAGACTCATAAACAACATGGTGCTTCCACATATATGGTTGGCCCAAAAGAACATCACCAACATCCAGTGGGTAAACATCACATAATACCTCATCCTTGAAGGGATGGTTGTCGTATGACAATCGACATTGTTGGCTGACACGAAGATCTCATCCTTGGCGAAGCCACCCAATGTTGTATGGATGTGAGTGTGGTGTTGTCGACAATCCCAACTGTTTGACAACCTCTGCTGAGATGAGGTTATTTTGGCTTACTCTATCAACAATAAAATGCAGTGGGGTCCCCTTCATCAACATCTATGAATGAAAAAGGCACTCCCCCTCTTCAGGATCTGTTGGCTCTTCTGGTTTAATTGTTGCGGTCACGACAATAGAAGTGCGGTCTGCGTCGATGATCTGACTTTTACCAGTATTTTCAGAATTAGATTCTGAATCAAGGTTCGACTGCTTGTATTTTATCTCAGCCACCAATGACTGTTTTGAGTGACATTCATCGGTGTTGTGCCAGGGGATTTTGTGAAAATCACACCATTTTCCAGTGTCCTTCTTTGTCTTCCCATGGCCCTTCTTTTCCTATGGCTTGGACTGGTTTTTGGAAGACTGTCTGTTAGGGCCGTCTTTGTCACACTTTTGTTGTTGCGGATTTGCAGACACAAACTCCCATTTGTTCTGGTGCTCAAATTTTTTCTCAATTTTAACAACATATCGATAAGCAACACTGAGTGATGAGATGTCCAGAAAATCCATTTCAGATTGGATGTATCTGTGTAGAGCCCCACAGTATTTCAGAACCAAATGTCATTCAGAGTCTTTGATACAAAGCTTGGTATGTAAGTTATGGGAGGTATTGGTGAACTCCGAAACTGCTTGGTCCCTCTCTTTCCACATTGTTGTCCATCTCATGTATTGGTCCTCATAGTTTCCAACAGGGTAATATTGTTCCTTTACCACGTCCACAAAAAAATATGAAGTGGGCTCGGCCCCATATATTCCAGACTCGGCTCCATATTGTGGAATTTTTCTCCTAAGTAAGTTTCCCACCAATGTTTGACATGGGGGAGAGCTTTGAGGAGTGTGAAGGTGATCTTTTCCCTGTCAAAAAAATGGTGAACAGAAAAATAACCGTCTAGCATATTTAACCATTTGTCTAGGGAATCCGCATCTATATGACCTTCAAATATGGGAAT
>JASDQU010713543.1:1580-27240 GCA_032191745.1 Picea mariana | reverse complement strand
TGCATTTTAATTTGGTCACCTAGTATGGTTGCGACCTTCCAAATTACAAGGAAAACTTTGTCTCTTTTGCACAACAACCCTTTTTAAACTTGCAATTGCAAACTTAACAACATGAATAGGTCTAATATGATAAACCACACCCCCAAAACTTTCACAGCTCAAATATAAGGTATAATAAATCCTTCACTTACATTTTAAAAACATGTTGAGAATTTCTAGGGTTTTACTAGGAATCTCTTGCCTATTTTTGTACAGTAGAGTCTTTTATGAATAAAATTGCAAAACTAAGTATATAGGCTTATGGAAAATGACTTAACAAATCATTTAAAATTTGAACCACTAAAATTGAATGAGTTTTGAGATCTGAGCATGCATTTTAGTGTCGCCTGGCATACATTTTGCACCAAGGAAAAATTTACGCCAACGCAAAATTTGCATTCTTTGTCCTAGAAGACAATTTTTGGTGTTTTTCTAGGGAAAAGGGTTTTAAGTTTCAAACTACACAAATGAAGGAATAGAAATATGTACTACTTTTGTACAACCCTGTAACTTGTAATATTTCTTGTAATATTGACCTCTTTATTCTATTGCAAAAATTAGAGTTAAGTTTTATTCCATTTTGTATGTATAATTGGTTTGTTAGAAGGAATTGACCTTGATTTATCTCATAACCCACCATTCTTTGATTCATCAAAAGGTTGTGAATGTTTGTGAATATAAATTATCCTTATTAGACTGCAAATGCACTCTGAATTGTACAAACATGTTAAAAATATTTTAATAATGAATTTACAACTTAAATATTAAATATGGAGGATTATCCAACTTTGGGCGTGCACTTTCCTATAACCAACTTTAACAAATTGGCCCTTCAGTTTTACAAGGAAATTTTTAGCCTTTATGCACACCAGGTAGTTTTTGTCTCAAATTGTCAATATAAGTCTATGTCAATGTGTAAATTCACAAATTACAACTTATTCAATTTGAACCACTCAATTTGGGTCAATATTGAGACTAGGGTGTGCATTTTACTCTAAGGAAGATTTGGCTTAAGATTTAAATGAAATCCCAAAACTAGGTGCCTAAAATCATCCTCTTTTGTTCTTAAATTTTTCTTTAGATGGCATAGGTAAATACAAAATATAGATGTATCCATCATACAACTTATAAAACAATTTTAGGTGCTACAAGGAAGCTTGGGCATGCATTTTAATTTCATCACTTAGTACAGTTTTGGCCTTCCAATTTAAAAGGAAAAAATTTGCTTCTTTTGCAAATCAACCATTTTTAAAATTGCAATTGAAAAATTAACAACATGATAAATTATAATATGATAAACCACACCCGAACAACTTGAACAACTCAAATATACAATATAATAAAACCTTGACTTATCTTTTACAAATAAGTTATGCATTTCTAGGGTTTTACTAGGCATCCCTTACCTATTTTTGCACAACTGAATCATTTATGCCTCCAAATGAAAAGCTAAGTATATAGGCTTATGTAAAATGACTTAGAAACTCATTTATAGTTTGAACCGCTCAAATTGAAATTTTTTCAGACGTGGGCGTGCATTTGTAGTGTAGCATAGCATGCAATTTGCACCAAGGTAAAACTTTCCCTCTTTGTCCTACATAACAATTTTTGGTATTTTCCCATAGTAAAGGGTTTTAAGTTTCCAATTGCAAAAACAAAGGTATAGACAGATGTACAAATTTTCTAATGATCCTCAAATACCTTCCTCTAGCATCAATGAATTTAAAATTTCAACCCCAATCAATCCACTTAGATCACTAACTATTTTATTCCCATTTGATAGTGTCTCTTATAGGAGGAGGATGTCAGGTTTATTCACATCAATGACCCTTTTCAAGGCTCATTTTTTAAAGGGGATGATTGAGCCCCAAGAATTAAAGGTTAGATGGATCCTAAAGAACCCTTAATAGGGGCATTGTCCACTCTAACAAACCCTTCCATTGTCAACTATTTACCAAATATAGCCTCATTCATAGATCTATTTTTAAGCAAAATAAATGGACTTATTGCCTCATATTGGTGCCCTAGTTCCCCTTTCATAGTTTAGAACTAACCCCCCTTCAACTTCCCCCTCTTATCCATACCTTCCTATTTTCTTATAGGTAGATTCAGACATTATATAAAGATGCTTAAATGTCTCTTAAATATTGTAGAAAAACACTAAAGATCACAACAAACATCACATATAAGAAAAGTACGAGTCAAAATGATATTGATATTCCATAAAATTGTCATAACTGTTGTGTTAGTTTTGCCACTTGGGTGAGAAAATCAACAACACTTGCATGTCTATATGAGCCTTCTAGACAAGACAGAAGTTTTGTGAGTGGTTTAAACAAGTCAAACACATGTATAAACAAATAAATGAACTAAAACAACTAAGAACTAAATGTTAGAAGGCGTGAGAAACTTAGAACCATGAAAATCAAACAATGACCAACATAATGATACCAATGGATCAATAGATTAGTAGAAAAAACACCGTAGAGAAAAATAGGGACTTATGAGTCCCCTCTTCCTCTTTGAGAGGGATCTTGATTTCCCTAATGGAGAGTTCTTTATACAATAGAATAAATGGAAAATGGTGAATACCAAAAATGTCTGTTCCCTCAAGAGGTGAGTGGAAAGGCCTATTGCAATGGTTCTTGAAGGCTCCAAAGAGAAAAGAGTATTCTCAAGGGAGAATTCTTGCAACATAACAATACTCTGAATATCTCGGTTTCTTAGTGCACCCATGTCTCTTATTTATAGAATTCATACATGGAAAAATGTAATTGTTTCATAGTGTCAACAAGGGGCATTTTAGAGCACCCGGTCCCTCTAGTCCTTGACCAGCCCCCAAGCTAGATTTTGCTTAGATATGAGTGCTAAATCGTGTTGGGAGTTGGTCCATAAGTGGTTTAGGGGCCGAAAAGATCCATAAATGTGTCGTTCATAGAAGTGCGCATATTTTCTCATACACAGTCACGCATTTTTTGTATTGTTCATGCTAAGGGTTGTGTTGGCCCGTGCACACTGTGCATTATGCGTGCACTTCCTTTGGTGATTCTGTGCATTTCAATTTTTGACCCAATTGTATACTTTTTTTCCTTTTGAATGCATTTCATTGTTTTAGGTGGACTAATTGGTGTTGGCATTGATTTTTTTCTTTAACCATTTGCATGCAATGTTGCGGATGATTTTTCAGTGATAATAGATGCCCCCTTATGTGTGAGGTTAAGAGCATACGTATAGCCAAAATACGTCAATGTTTATTTTCCTGAGAGTGCCATTGTAATGAAAAGTGAAGAGAGGAACTGCAAGAGAGATCCTCTGGGGGGAGAGGGAAAACTGTGGGACCCAAACCTTTCTCTAGGGATAAAAAATAAAAATTTTGTACAAATGAGGTAGGCATGCCCCATGATCGTGTCATGAAACCAAAATTTGAGATGGTAACTGAAGATGTATGTTGAGGTAGATAACTGTAGCGCCCTCGGAGGTGGTTGATAATGGTAGATGATAGTTCTTAATGGTGAATGGACTTTGAAGTGAGGCAAGGATGACTGTAAGAATTGTCAATGACTCATAGGCATTGATGGCCTAATGAATTCAGAGGTCTTTGGCTAGTATGAAACAACTACAATATTCACATAGTAAGACCCACTATAACATGAGAGGTTGTTGGATTCAAATGTTATGGGGGTCAATGGAATTAGAGAGAAATAATGATTCTCTCTGTGTCATCTGAGACTCCTTATTCTAAAGATAATGAGAGTCAAGATACTGTCTCCCTTCTGAAAATTGTGCTGATGTCAATAGGAAGGGAGATACGACTCCAAGAAGAAAAGGGATTCATGAGATCTACTGAGTGAGAGGTGATATCAAGTACTAATGGGTAACATGAATGAATTCAAAGTGATATGAGACTCAAGAATTCCCTTGGTTGGGGATTTTGAAGGGTAACTAGCAGCAACCGTAACACTGAATCTAGTGTCAGGGGGACGACTAGATATGGGGTTAAACTATGCTAAATTCTAACAAAGTGAACAAACTATGAGATAATGGGTATATGGACTTTAGGATACTCGGGGTTTGTGAATGATGTTGGTATGAAAATAGAATGGATGCCCCAACCAAGAGAGACATGGATTTGTTTTCTAGGAAAAAGAAGGCCATCAAGGGTGACGATGAAAAAAGATAAGTATATGATGGAAAAAAATTCTTTATACAATTACCAAATAAATAAATAATAATTGGAGTTGAGTATAGAAATACAGAAATATGGCTTGGCCTGTTAAGGTGCAAGTTTGTGAAAGAAAACTAGTGGAGGGTGGGGGGCCCAAGGGTGGGTTTTTGTATTAGGTAAATGGAAGGAGGACAATATGCATATGGGAAAACTGATGTTGGATTCGATGGAGGGATAATGATACTATGGAGGTGCAATCAATAGAATCGAGATGATATGACATGGGATATGATATGACCTGGGAGTATACATGCATGGGTATATTCCTTTTTCATGTGAAAAATGTGCAGTTGTGCTTGAAACAACCGTGCATGTGCACACGAGATATGGGCAGACAGACGTGCATGAGATGTGGCCATTTCTGACTGATAGTCGCACACTCATGCATGGTTGTTTCCCATAAATTTTTGCATTAGTGAGTAGTTTTGCAAATAATAGGCATGCACATGTGTACACTGGTCCATATGAAAGTCGTGCACTGGAGGTAAGGCTAAAGGGGGTGAAAGTTTTGAATTTTTGACACTTTTTTATGGATGATGAGATTGATCAAGTTTTTTTATGTGGATTCAGGTGATCAGCAGAATCTGATAGCATGATGCAAGTGCACTGGAGAGAGTGTGACTGGGAGCATCTACGGGAGGTGGTGAGATCACATCCGGGTGTTCAGAGATACTTGGCAGCATGCGAGTTGCTCAAGTTCTTCGACTTCCCTCTAATATGGTCACAAGAGTTCCTGATATAGCATCTTATTGGGATGTGGAGCACTGATCTGCAGTTCTTCATAGTTAGAGGTCAACAACTGACGTTATCAGCCATCGAGGATGTGTATTTCTTGATGAGGCTTCCATTTTGTGGGATGGACCTTCCTATTGACCCCCATCTATTAGGCGATGAGCGAGTGGGTGACTTGGAGGTCTGTCACTGCATGGGGCCAAACCTGATGTCGGGTTCGATCATCCGAATTGAGGCAATCGATGATCTTCTGATAGAGTGCATCGTCTCTATGGTGGTGAGGATATACTGATCCTTAGGGACTCAGCAGATCACTAGAGGTTAGTTGAGGATAGTGGAGGGGGTCCTCGATGAGAAATTTTTTTCCTGGGGTGTGCTTTTTCACACCAAGATGATAGGGCAGGTGAACTAGTGTCAGAGATCTGACTCGTTCCATTCTGGCATAATAGTTTCTTAAGAGGGTGACTTTGTTGCACTTGAGGATCTTGCTCGAGCCCACAGGGAAACAATATCTGCATCTGATCCGGTGGGCCCAAGTGTTGGCCAAACATAGAGGTTAAGACAGTGGCCAATATTTCACGGCCACAGTGGTGAAAGTGTGGCGATAGATTTCACAGGTGATACTGAGGCATCCATACGTGGGTATGGAATATTGTCATGACCTAGATATGATGTCTCCTTCTAGGGAGGACTAGGATCAGTGAGGTATTTTTTGGTATTATGTTTTTATGTTTTTTCATTTCAATAGAAAGCATTGTTTATATATGTATATGGATTTTGAATCTATATTTGGTGTTGTTTTGTAGATGTGGGATCCCGAGTTCGAGAGGTAGAGATGGTCGGGGAGTCATATCGTCGAGGATTATTTTGACCGACACCTATAGAGCTGAGGGCAGGACAGAGGTGTTGACCAGATATCGCTGGTGTTGGACCAGCGTATGAGCCACAAGAAGAGGCTGAAGGGATGTTGGAGGAACTGCGTCGATGCTTCAAGTGGCTTTTACAAGGTGTACCTTAGGGAATGTGGAACCATATCCAGGATGAGGTCCTGGAGCAGTACGTGGGAATATCAGCGAAGTGGCAGACCCTAATCCGTCAAGCGGAAGTATCGGGGGAAACGATGACTAGTCAGCTGCCTCCTGGACCTAAAGGGCCCCCAGTTGGTGGGGCACCTCTAGCTGATAGAGGACCTAAGGGGGGAGATTTGGGGGCACCGTAAATGTCTTTTTTTATATATATAGACTTGGGATCCCATGTTGTATAGGGTAGTTGATACCCAATTTTGTACCTATAGGGGTGGGAGGATTCATGAGCCTATAGGCATTTTGTACATGTATATTTTTTTAAACATTTTATGACACTTGATTATATATATATGGATATATTTTGGACCATGCATGTCTCTATGTGTTATTTTTTTATGTTTATGATGTATTTTCTATGTGTTGTGACAAATGTATGATTCTTATGTATACAATGATGTTTTAATGTGATAAATGCCAATCTAATACTAGGTTAGCCATGTGATCTACTACTTGATTAAATTATCTTGGAATATGTGTAAATGTGATTTAATCAAAGTTGCGAGATAGGAGTTTAACTTGCAGGTATTTGCGAAAGAGGAAAGGATCTTGAACATGATATACATTGTTGAGTTGTGGGACGACGATTTGAGAATCTAATAGAACGCTAAGGTGGAAAATGTGGTGGTGAATAGCCTCAGTGAGGAGACCAATGAAAACATCGTATTCATCTTGGTTATTGGTGGCTGAACCTAAACATATGCCACTAGATTGGAGTAGGACATGTGAGGGAGTATAGAGGGCCCAAGTGGCCAAAGCAAAATTATGGGTCCATCAGCTAGCACCGTTAGCATAACCAATGTGGTAGGCTGATGGATGATGCATATGTCAATAACATGGATGATAGATAAGACATGAAGAGTGGTGGTAGAAAAGAAGACTAAAAACTCTACAAATGTATACAAATAAAAACCTAAGGTAGGATGGCTATGTTCAAGCGTAAAACTTCTTTAAGTACAACCCATTGACGAGTTCTTTGAGAGGGTATCCTTTTGGAGAGGCCTAGATGTATGCACCCTTAGTGAGGAAATGTTAGATGATGTAGGATCGATGCCATAATGACTCGAATTTCCCATGGCCAAGAGTATTGTGGGAGATATCGTAGGCTAACAAGAGATCACCTTCACTAAACGAGTGAAGGTTGGCATGCGTTCGAAGGTGGCTTTGGACCATTTTTTATCTACCTCATTTTTTTGTAATGAAGATCGATGATCTTCATCAAGCAACTCTAAGGTCAGTAGGCATTGCTCCATTGGATCAGTGACAGGTAATAGTTCGATGGTTGTGCATAATGTGGTGATTCCGCACTCGATAGGGAAGGTGGCTTTGATCCCATGAATGAGGTGGAACAATGTAAAACCAGTTGTAGTTTTTCTTACTGTGTGATAATCCCATAATGTAGAATGGTTTTGAAAACGTTTTTGATAGCCTTGACCTGTCTGTTGGACTGAGGATAGTATGGGGAGGAAAACTCATCGGAGAAGCCTAACTTCAAGGAGAGTTCCACAATATCTCGTTCTTAATTTTTTTTTCATGATATAACACTAATTGTAGTGGGACTCTGAATTGGTTAATAACATGGTTGAAGAAAAAACATGTTGTTGCGTCAGCGTTGTTGTTGAAAGTGGGCATGGCTTCGACCCATTTGGTAAAGTATTCTACGACC
This sequence comes from Picea mariana, assembly GCA_032191745.1. Taxonomy (NCBI): domain Eukaryota; kingdom Viridiplantae; phylum Streptophyta; class Pinopsida; order Pinales; family Pinaceae; genus Picea; species Picea mariana. The sequence continues at coordinate 19,496 of JASDQU010713543.1, read as the reverse complement.
ATGACAATGTACTTGTGTCCATTACTAGATGGAGGATGGAAAGTCATGAAGTCTATGCCCCATTTATAGAAGGGGTCGACTATGATGAATGGATGTAGAAGACCTGGTGGCGCTCGTGCTTTATTTACATAAATCTGGAATTTCTCACATCTTTTGACAGCGTAGATGTAGTCATGAAACAACGTGGGCTAGAAGTACCCTTATCGAATGATTTTTTGGGCGGTGGACATATCTAAGAGGTCACCACCACAAGCGTCATTGTGGCATGTGATTATTCATTTGTTCAAAAGTTTGAAGATGTTGAACAGGGGAGGGTTGAACAAATTCGACACCGACATGTGGTTGTCCTAGTGGAGGAGGAACCGGTTGTGGATGACCAGGAAATGGAAAATATAGATTGTGTTGTGGCGACGATCGATATGGTGTATAGGAATTTTAAGCACTTTCACTAGTGCTAATGTTGTATGTGGAGGTAGAAGTTGGAATTGTACATGATTGAGAGGTCAGGTGCATCATGCGTACCAGTGAGGGTCCACCCATTGGTGGAGGGGAACCAATAGGATATGACTCTTGGTGAGCGAGAGGAGGGTAGTAAGACGTCCCTCCATATGGTTGTGGATATTGATGTGCACCATAAGTGGGTAACAGGTGGTCGTAAGGGTTTAGATGGTTCATATAACCAATCAATCCATCTACAACATGGGACATCCCAGGTTTGTCCTAGCCAAATGGTATGGTTCTAGGTGCATGAAGAAATACTATGTATAAGTAATCTAATTGAGAATAGATGAGATCAAACTATTGGGCCTTGTTGATGGCTTCTTCTTCTGACTGAGGAAAAGTGGCTGCTACATCCTTGGCAATAACAACGACAAGTGATTTGCGAAACCAATCAAGACGTTGTTCTTTGGTGGTTTCTGCTTTACACAAACTACGGCGCTAATGCCATTCATGGATGTGGTTGGATATATGGATAGGAGTGGTTTATTTGAACTCAGAGAGAATTTATAATCTAGGATCATGACAAAGTGGTAGTTGAAAAAAGGACAAAAAGACCTTGGCCAATGGTTCAAAGGTCATATGGGACCCTAATTTTTCATCTGTATACCATTTGGTTGAGGAACCAATGAGAGTTCATTGAAACAACCTCAAGAGGATGGAATCATCCATGATGTTGTTTGAATAGATTCATAAGTGGAAGGTCATAACATGGTTGGCAAGGTCTTCCCCCGGGTTTCCTTCAAACTTTGGAATATTTAAAGGTAGTTTGGTAGGCATATTGGGCCAAGTGGGGTCATGTAAAATGGGATCATTCATGAGTTTGGTCAAATAAGGAATGTTGAGTGATGAAAAGTATGGAATAGGGAAATTTTTTCGATGATTAGTTCCAGCCATTGTGGGAGAAGATAGTGGACCTATTCCCTGAAAGAGATTTGGTGGGGTTGTACTTCTCCCTTGAGAGGATGTTTGATCCCCACCTCCTCGTGAAGGAGAACTAGTGGATGTATGGCCTTGGGAATTGGAACCAAGTAAAGTTGATCCCAAAATAGTAGAACTCACGGGGGTGTGATATGGTTGAGTTGGTGAGTTGGAAATACTAGGGACTCCTCTTAAAATAGGAGGGAGATTCTGCAAGCGTTTGGAACAAAGAGGATTTTGTGGGTCCCCTATGGTTTTCGACTAGCAAAGCGAATGTGTGTTATTGGGGATAAGAGAAAAATAAATGAACAAGAGTTTTTGTATAAATTAAACCTTCACAAGACAGTGTAACTCATAATTGCATGTATTCAAATGAACATCATACATAAACCAACTGTAAAATAAACAAGCATGTGGATAGGTGGATTTTGTCCACATGGGGGAACAAATAAAAAAAATTGTTCGTGTCCTAAAAGATATATCATCCTTCCTCTCAAATAGCACTAGGCCTTCCAATAACACTCAACAGTGGGGTCTGAATCCACCAGAAGAGGAACTAGTGAAGGTTGAAATAATCATTTATAATGAGAGGTAGAGGGTACATATCCCAAAAGCACTAGCGATATTTCCCAATATCCACACAAAATATGATCAAGGTGCGATTGCATCCCACAATCACCACCTGGGTAGATGTCCTAATTTGTTTCCACTAGGTACCTCATTCAAAGTGCGACATTTAGATTTTCAGCCTCAGAAATGGGTCATGAGATGGATGCCCTTCCAAGAGTTGGGTGACTCAAGGAGGGATGCATAGAACAACCAGACCTCAGCCTTCAACCCTTCACAAGTGTCTCCCTACCTTATTGTGTAGGAACACTTGACTTGGAGGAGTTTAAAGTTCCCTATTTATGAACTTCTATTGTTTGAAAATGTGACAACGAGATAACGAGGGGTTATTTGGATACCTACCCCTGAGATCCTAGCTAGACTAACAAATTTCTTTTGGCACCTCCTGTGGAGGAAAACTTTGTGTGTTTTTAGAAAAAATTTAGATGTGGTGGGATGAGAGATTGGGGGTGTGGACCGATCTCGCTTGAATTAAACGGGTGTGGATAATTTCCAAAGAAGTAGTGGCACATTTCGGAATTTCTTTGGAGAAAACCTACTTCAACCTCCACTATTCCAAAATAGAAATTATGTGTGTGTGGAGTGGCTTTATCTGCAAGCGAGTGAAAAAGTGTGCCAATATTTTAATAAGTTAAATGTGAGATTGCAACATGTGGACCTCCTATGGTCCTTACAAATATTCTTTACCTATCTTGTGTGTCTTTGGTACAACCTTGCAGAATATTTAAATCCCTAAAGAACTAGCAATGTGGACATATGGGTCCTTTACAAATCCTTTATACTTCCTAAATGTTTTTTACACTAAGAAAGATTTGAAACTATCCTAGATTTCAAGCATGTGGGCATGTATGGACCCGTTACGTTGATCTTTAAACTTCCATAGATTGTGATCTAAACTAAGAAAGAAAATTTAAGAAACTATCCTAAGTTTTCAACATGTGGGCATGTATGGGCCCTTACAAAACTTTAAGATGATTTGAAAAAACTAAGAGGAACCCTAGGGGGTATTTTTCCTCTCAAAAAGATTTTTGTTAAGGGAGATGAAAATTCCTCTCAACCTCCTTTTTGATTCCCAAGATCACACTAGGGTGCAAGGGAAGAGCATACTTGAGGGTCAAAATTGGTTTCTAGTCCCAATTTAAGTGATTTATGTATGAAATAAATAACCTCAACTTAAAAGTTTACAAGCCAAATAAGTCATCCATGTGGAAACAAAGAAAAAGGGGAGAATATTGGTTATTTTTAACCCCTAAGTGCCTATGTTAGCTAACATTTCATATGGGAAAGGACTCTAAGTGGAGTGTAGTTACCTTACAAAGTGCATGTAAATAAAAATATGAAAGCTAGGGGCCCTCAAACCTTCATAAAAACCCTTAAAATTTTGAAAAAATGGAGTTATGTGTGGTTTACAATTCTGAAAATATTGTAGTGGGAACACACTGTGCAGAATGCATAGTGTAAATATTTTTTTGGCATGCAGAGTGTGCATTTGTGGGCAAGAAAATCCATGCACTTCCTGTCATGCATCGTGGGAGAAATTTCCAAGTGAAATACTCCTTCCTCAGCTCTGAATTTTGACTTTGGTAGGTTGGGCTAGGCCAGTTTTGGTACCTTCAAGACAAAACAATCAAAATGAAGTTCCCTCTAAGCTCAAATAGGGAGGAATTTGATATCGATCCCTATTATAGTTGCCAATCTGTTGTGTTGGTTTTGTCACTTGGGTGAGCAAACAACAATACTTGCATGTCTAGATGAGCCTGCTAGATAAGACAGAAGTTTTGTGAGTGGGTTAAACAATCCAAACACATGTATAAACAAAGAAATAAACTAAAACAACTAAGAAATAAATGTTAGAAAGCATGAGAAACTTAGAACCATGAAAATCAAACAATGATCAACATAATGCTACCAATGGATCAATAGATTAGTAGGCAAAACATCGTAGAGAAAAATAGGGACTTATGAGTCCCCTCTTCCTCCTTGGGAGAGATATTGAGTTCCCTAATTGATAACTCTTCATACAATGGAAGAAGTGGAAAATGGTGAAGAACAACAATGCCTATTCCCTGAAGAGGTGAATGGAATGGCCTATTGCAATGGTGATTGAAGGCTCCAAAGAGAAAAGATGATTCTCAAGGGATAATTCTTACAGCATGACAATACTATGAAGATCTTGGTTTCTTAGTGCACCCATGAATCTTATTTATAGCATTCATACATGGGAAAATGTAATTGGTTCATAGTGTGAACAAGGGGACTTTTAGGGAACTTTCTAGCCCTTAACCAACCCCCAAGCTAGATTTCGCTCAGATATGAGTGGAAAATCATGTTGGGGGTTGGTCCATAAGTGGTTGAGGGGCCGACAAGATCCATAAATGCACCCTTCATATAAGTGTGTGGCTTTTCTCATACACATTCACTCATTTTTTGCATTGTGGGCCCTGAGGGTTGTGTTGACCCATGCACACTGCGCACTGTGTGTGCACTTCCTTTGGTGATTCTGCACATTTCAATTTTTGACCCAATTGCATAGTGTTTTTCCTTTTGAATGCATTTCAGTATTGTAGGTGGACTAATTGTTGTTGGCATTGATGTGTTTCTTTAACCATTTGCATGCAATGTTGAGGAAGATTTTTCAGTGATAACAATAACAATAGGATATTTGCATCTCAGACATGACTGATACAATCTCCTTTCCTATCATTCTACTTACAACCTTTATATCACAAGATTCCAAAAAAAAATGCCAAAATGTAGAATGTTTTGAGAATTCCTATATATTTATATGATCCTTGTGGGGACAACCTCGATCCATACAGTGTTTACATAAAACGATCATAATTTACTTTATATGTATTTATAGGTCCTTGAGTGATTTGTTATAGCTTGTGTTTTTAGAAGCATGCCTTTGCGATCTGTTTTTGACGATGGGGTGCCACATGGCCCTTGTGGTAACCATAAAATAGGAGTTGGAATGTCGATGATGATTGGACTCTGTCGAAAGGTCGATGAACGTCAGGGCACCAAGAAAAAAAATAACGAAATTTTGATAATTACTTAGTAATGTCCAATGGTATGGTTGATTTTATCTGTACTGTCAAAACTCCCTGTCGAACTTTAAAACCATATGTAGTAGTGGAAGTAGAAGGTCACAAGGCATTAAAATATCTAGAGAAGTAGAATATAGGGAGAGGAAATGAAGCTAGAACACAATTTACTCAAAAATACGAGGAAGCAATTGTTGGTAGCAATGTGGAAGTACTTTAGCAAGAACAATGAGAGAACTTGATGTTTAGAAGAATGCTACTGAAGCCTGAGACAAAGACAAAAAAATAACTTGAGTAAAGGAAAAAAATTTAAAAACTAAGTGTAAAATTTGGTATAAGTATTGTCAACTAGACATATATGGTGGAAGAACAAAAAATTTATTATCCATAGAGGTAATGGAGAAATTAAAATTGAAAAGTATTCCACATCTGAATCAATATCGAGTCTCATGGTTGAAAAGAGGACACCAAGTGATTGTGACTAACCAATGCTTGTTAAGTTTTCAGATTGGAAACTTTAGTGAGAAGGTATTGTGTGATATAATAGAGATGGATGTATGTCATGTACTATTCATAAGACCATGTCTATTTGACATCAAAGATTTCTATGATGGAAGGAATAATACTTATGAATTTTTAAGATATGGACAACAATATAGGCTGGAACCAATGGTAAAGACTTAGTTAAGTGGTAGTGACGGAAAATAAAATGACAACTGAATTTTTTTAGCGACAATTGTATTATGATGTGTTCAGCCAAAGAATTTATGAGAGAGCAGAAAAATACTCATTTATAATTGGCCTTAATGCTAAGACAAGTTCCAGAGAGTGGAAAAATAAACTTTGTACCATGGAAAATTCAACCATTTTTTAATGAATTCGAAGAAATTGTTGGGGATGATCTACCAACAGGTTTACCTCCCTTCAGGAGTATATCACATCAATTTGATTTGATACCAAGATCAAGTCTACCAGATAAATCTCCTTATCGAATGACTCTAGCAGAGAGTGAGGAGGTCAATAGGAAGGTACACAAATTACTTGAAAGAGGATTGATCCAATAGATTTTAATTTCATGTGTTTTACCTACAATATTGACACCAAATAAAGGAGGTGAATGGAGAATGTGTAATATTTGTGAGCTATCAAAAATATTACTATTAAGTACAAGTTTCACTTACCAATGATGGATGACCTCATGGAATGTTTGAGTGGGGCCTAGTAATTTTAAATATTGATTTGAGGAGAGGGTATCATCATATTCAGATAATGGAAGGTGACGAATGGAAGACAATGTTGAAGACGAAGGATGGGATGTTTGGATGGCTAGTCATGTCATTTGGGATAACCAATGCTTGTAGGACATTCATGAGAGTTATGAATGAAGTTTTGAAACATTTTTTGGGAAATTTTGTTTTCATGTATCTAGATGAAATTTTGTTTTTATTAAAACCAAAGAAGAACACCTGGAGCATGTGAGAAAGGTGTTACATTGGTTGAAGGAGACAAAACTGGTGATAAATTTGAAGAAATGTATGTTTCTCAAGAAGGAATTAGTGTACTTGGGATTTGTGACAATGAAAGCTTGAAGATGGATTTCGAAAAGGTAAATGATATTTTGGAGTGGCCAACACGAAGGTGTACATTTAATGTGAGAAGTTTCAATGGTTCAACGAGCTTCTACAAGAAATTTATTCAATATTTCAGCAAGATTTGTGCACCACTTATTGAATGCATGAAAAAGGGGATTTTCAAGTGGACATCATTAGCTATTAATTCATTTGAATACTTGAAGAAAAAGGTAATTGAACAACCAATTTTAGCGCTTCCATATTTCAATCAAGTATTTCAAGTGGACTTTGATGAAGGTGGTTCAACAACTGGAGAAGTTTTGAGCTAAGAAGGAAGGTCAATTGCATTCTTCAACGAGAAATTGAATGATGCAGAGTGGTCATGGTTCTGTGATGGTTGTAATAGACAGGTTTTAGAAGATGGTACATTCATACCATACAACAATACCATTGATGCTACTAAAGTTGTTTTTTTATTTTTCAAAGATATTGTATGGCTACATTGAATGCCAAGAAGTATCACTTTTAATAGAGATACGAGATTTATTAGACACTTTTGGAGGATAATTTGGAATAAGATGGGTTCCAAGTTGTTGTATAGGGTTCTGTATCATCTATAAATGGATGGACAGACGGATTTGGTTAATCAAAGTCTTAGGAATTTTTTGAGGAGTTTGAGTTGAGAGAAACTAGGACAATGGGATTTGGTCTTGGCCCAGGCTAAATTTACCTACAATGATGCGATTAATAGATTTGTGGAAAAGAGTCTATTTCAGATTGTTAATGAATATCATTAAAATGAGTTGTTTATTTGGTTAAGTTTCCAAATCTAGAAAAAAAAAAGGAGTTTTGATGCAATTGAGTTTGTTGAGAGCATACATGAAATGTATGAGCAGGTTAAGAGGAAGTTATAGAAAATTAATATCAGATACAAACAAGGATTAGATTTGCGAAGAAGAAAAAAAAATTGAAGAAGGAGAGTTGGTAATGGCACACTTGAGGAAATACAAATTTCTCCTAGGTATGTATAGTAAATAAAATTACAAGAAAATTGGACCATGTCAAATTTTGAGAAAGATTTCTGATAATGCATATAAGTTAGAGTTGTTGGATGATTTGGACATTTATTCAATATTCAATGTGGCCAACTTGTGCAAGTTTCAAGAGGGAGTAGAGTATCATGAAGAGAGTACCCTAGATGAATGGAAGAAGCACATACCTGTTAAACCAACCAAAGAATTAAATCAAATCTTGGTGAAGAGGGTTAGAAAAAGGAACCAAAATAAAGAATATTACAAATGTCTAGTTAAGTGGAGAAATAGGGGTTCTGAAGATGTATTGTGGGTTTATAAAAATGAGCTAGCACACCTATTAGGATCTTCATCCTTTGTAGAATATACAGTTTCATCCACATGAGATGGACCTCATGTTTTCCTTACCAAGGATGTTTGATGCACTAACATATGTGGCCTTAAGAAATTCACAACAACCAAAAACATTTCAATTTCAAGTTAATAAATTGTAGGGTGAAATAAGAGTTGTAACTCTCATTGTTGCAACATCGGTGTTGTAACTCTCATTGTTGCAACACTAGTGTTGTAACTCCCATTGCTACAACACCAGTGTGTTAACTCCCATTACTGCAACACTAGTGTTGTAACTCCCATTGTTGTGACACCAATGTTGTAACACATTGTTGTGACACCAATGTTGTAACACGTTGTTGTAACACTAGTCTTGTAACTCGCATTGTTGCAACACCTGTGATGTAACACCATTACTTCAACACTCATGTTGTAACACACATTGTTGCAACATATGCGCTACAACTCCTAATGAGTGGAAATTATGTTAGAATGTTGTGAATCGTGACTCCACATGCCTTGCAAGAATTTTGTGACAATTGGTGAGCCAACCATGTGATGGAAGACAAATCACATGAAATAGTTGAGGAATTTAATCGTTATAGTTGTCTAATTTTCCAACGCACATTTGGAAAACAATTGAGAATTTGGATTGTTGTAATTGCCCATCGTCCAACACATTTCGAGGAAGGAAAACAAGAAATGGTTGGGAAAAGAGAGACGATTTTATTTCCATGAAATGAATGAAAGGAAAGAAAGAAAAAAGACAAAGGGGGTTAGATTTAGTTGGAGAAAAGGAACAATTCATTTGGGGAGAGACTGAAGAGAGGAAATATAAGGGGGACATCTATAGAAACAATAGAATAGATGAAGGAACATTTTTTTTAGTGGGACAATGTTGAACAACGAGGAGGATTTCCAGTCATGGAGTCTGAATGACTATTATTCTATATTTGGCTGATATGTAATGAGATCGTGGTAGAAAATTTCTATCTTGTTAATAAATTTTCCTGAGTCCCTGTTTAATGGTGTTGTCTCTTATTTCCATATTTTTCCTATGACTATAATTTCTCTTGGGATTCTTAAAGTTGTTCAATCTTTTTTAATGTTGTTAGTTGTTAGTTGTGCACTCTGTAGGAAGAAACCTTTACTTTTGGGTTAATTAGTACAAGATCGAGGGTGATTGCATCCATTTGTTTTTATACATGCAATGAGCATGGAATAATAGTTGTTGTGGTTGTAGATTGTGTTATGGATAGGAATGGTTGAAGATGTTGATGATGCATCCAACTATTACAAACAACCTAATCCAGGTGGATATCGGTGGCCACCCAAATTTTCCAACTGGCTCAAAGTAGTTTTCTGATAATTTTGGCAATTTACTATTTTTAGCAGTTTTAACTTCCAGGGCCATTTTGAGGTCCTAAATGAAGGTTTTTCGGGATGGAGATTCTCAATGATAAACAAAGGCATGATTGAGCCCCAAAAATTAATCTCCATGATGATACCTTTATAACAGGCTATCATACGCCTAAAACGGAGATCGTATGAAAAATTTATGACCCCAGAAAGTTGATGTACTAACTTACCCAGACGGGGCCCACATGACTTTTGGTGCTTCATCTCCTAGGGTTATGTTTTAGGATGTATAGGGTTTTGGGAATTCCTATTTATTGTAAAAAGGCCTTCAAATACTCATTTTAATCATCTTCTTTTGAATGAGCTCAACCGTCACATCTCTTCTCAAAGATAAGTCGCCACCATTCCAGTAAGCTTGTTTCTGCTACATTTTACAGTTTCAGCTTATTTCCTTATTGAATAGAAAACAAGTTTTACTGTATCTTTTTTATTTTTTGTTAAGAACTTGTTAATAATATTTAGTCATTTCATTCTTCTCATAAAATCTGGATCAGTGGTATCATAGCAGTCTGCTCCTTCTCGTCTTAATACATGTCCCCAACGAGGTCAAAGTACAAAGAGTTGGGTCTCGATCTTGTTTCTCTTGAGCAAAAAAGCTCTCACATGCCCAAGCGACCTCTCATGGCAGAATAAAATAAAGATGAAGGGATGGGATATCCTTTCAAACTTTTGATTGAGGAATACCTCACACAACAAAGGAACGAGATGATGGATAGTTTTGCGCAAATCCTTCAACGACTACCAACATGCGACGCATCTTCTTCGAGCGGAGGCACCACCCCCTTCAAGGTACAAATAAACTTTGATATTCCTATATTTGAAGGTCAGATAGATGCAGAAGTTGTAGACAATTGGTTGAATCTACTAGAGGGTATTTTTATATCCATAACTTTTCGAATAGAGAAAAGATTATTTTTGCGCTCCTCAAAGTCGTTCCCCATGTCAAAGATTGTTGGAAAATTTTTTGTGAGAAAAAGGAAACAGAGGAACCCTCATTATTTATAGTCACGATCACTTGGGAATCCTTCAGGGATTATATTAAGGAACAATACTACCATGTCGGAAGTTATGATTGTTAGAAAAACAGGACCGTGGAGCAATAAAATAAAAAAAATGTGGAAACAAAACACAGAAGATACAAAATACAATAGAGACACGAATTTACATGGTTCACCTAGTGTGGGCTACATCCACTAGAGAAATTTCCAGGTCCTTCCTTTATTATTATCCAGCAAAAGAAGGGATACAACCTACAACAAAACCCGTTGTAACTTCCTCTTCATTCTCTCACAGTCTCCTATCTAAGAATACAATATTCGCCATAATGCATAGCCGAAATAAATTTCCCTCATAACAGAGGGTTTCCTTCTAGGGAAAAAAACCCTAACATAATTTCTATCATTAGATCTGCGACCTTATAATGAATGGTATATATTTACAATGAAATTACAATATACAATTACAAGGCAATTTTTCCTTCGGGGGCTTCGCCCCCGAACCCCCATCAAGGGACGCTACCCTTGAACCTCTGTCAGGGGACCGCTTGCCCCCAGACCCCACAGAGAGGGTACCCCCCCTCTGCACTCCCCCACGTGGAAGAGTGTACATACTTCTGGTGTGTAAAGTTTTCATGGGTTATAAACACGGTTGAAAGCAAGGACCTTTGAATTAGGAAGATAATCAGGCTCCACAACCAACAATCTCCCACTTGGAGACTGATCTCAACAACTCCACCACTATCGTATATGCTGGAATCTAAACCTTCTTAGACCTGGCAAATTTCTCATCTTCATCTTCATTCTTGAAGACCAACTGAAACTGAGCAGGAACTTAGTTTCTCTCTGGTTACTCCCTTTGTTAACATGTCTGCAGGATTCTGGCCAGTGTGTGTCTTTTCCAACCTCAAATATCCATCTTCCAAGGTGTTGTGAGTGGGAAATTCCCCTATGGACTAGCACTTAGGGTTTTATCATGCATGTAGAAAAGACCTAAATATTCCTACTTTCTACCGTCATCTCAGACCTAATCCCATTTATTCTTAAGAAAATACGTAGTTAAGAAGATAAAGTGATCATACCTTATTTCAGGTGTTTGATATTGATCCTTCTTCATGCTTGGTTTCTCTTTGACTGCAGCTCTCTTCCCAATGTTGACCTGCATTCACACAAGACAAACAAAGAACTCCACATGCATTTGATCTACAGATTAATGGGTTAGAGATTTAATCAACATGTATGAAATAAACCATGAAAACCTCATATGGTGGGACAGGAAAAGTACTTCTTTATTTTTAACTTCAATAAATCAACTTACAATGATGAATCCGACCACTGCTCCATGAACCTGGTCCTGGGCTCCTCTTCAATTGTCCTTCAACTTCTTTGCTTTATACTTCTCTTTGCACAAGGATGGCTAAAGGTTGGCACAAAGGGAATGCACAATCTGGTATATTTTCTTTACTATGATTCTTCTCTTTCAAATGGGACCCCTAACCCTTCTTTTATAGGCTAGAAGAAGCTATGTATTTGGTCAAACTTTCGGCCATGCATGGCCGAAAGGTTTAGTTAACTTACCTAAATTTGTGTGTTCCGTCAGCAACTTTCCTTTTTTTGTGCTTTTGTAGGTACACATAGGATGTCTTGGGTTAGCTAGCATGTACATGCGTGCAGTAATGTAGCAGGGTGCGTGGGCCTTTATGAAAGGGGTTTTTAAGAATAGTTTTTTCAGCAGTGTTTTGGAAAAGAAGGAATCTGAGATGGCCTGATGCCAGGTAAGCATGTCTACTGAAAATTAGGGTTATAACAAATACCCCTTAATGTGTGATGTCAAAATATAATCTGATGGCCGAAATACATTAACAATATTCACCAACATTCCGAACAAGTGAGCCCAGGGACCAGAAATCAAGAGGTGTCATATGCAAAAAAAAAAAAAAAATTGTCTCACCGAGGCGGGAATACCCATGCTCAGGATAAAATAAAATCATGGCTACCAATCAAATACACTGTAGATCCATGTCATATAGCTATATAAAGTGTATCCATGAACAATACACAATGGAGCTACATCTCGAAATCAGAAAGATATACATGTAGAGTACCCATCTTCTTAGAAGCTAATAAGGCCTGATGGCTGGAAATGAGGTCTTCATAGCTCAAGTAACAACTTCAAAATCTTCAAAACTCGGGTAGGAGTGTAATATGAGTGTACGACTTCACCACCTATAGGTCTTTGATGGCTCGTCGGTCGTGGACTAGAGAATATTGATGATCAGACTAAAGGCTACATTGATTTCAAACAAAGACTTGATTGGACATTCAAGATGGTCAGGTATAAGGACAAGAGAAAAACTACAGAGGGGTCGACTCAGGCTTGGTAAAAACTTCCCTTGGAAAATAGCATGACAAATGATGAGACTCGGGAAGCATGGCATTAACATACGTCTACGAGGCAGGAGGCAATGCAAACTCTCCATATGTTTGGAAGAATAACCAAACGGAGGAGGACACAGCTCTATGTAGCAAGAACATATTCCTAAGGTCGTATTAAATCCCAGAGTTTGACGAACAAACAGATAGATGTGCTTTATCCAAGGGTGACTCATTATGCTACCAATAAAGAAAATACTTTTCCCTTCCTCTTTTTGGGGTATATTTGATTTTTTTTGTCTTTTTCGATAATTTTGGAAAAATAATAAAAGAATGTTACATTACAAAGGAGGAACGAGTGTTGCAAACATACAAGTTCAAGGCATAGGGAAAAGACTAATGTTCAAAGTAAGGACACTCAGTAAAAATCCTCGAGGGGCCAAAGGTGTCAAGAAGCAGAGGTAAAGTGCTACAAGGCTTGCTAAGGCATGCCTCAGATGGTTCAGTTAAGAGAAACATGGAGTCGGCATTAGACCAAAGACACAGGTATGCAAACGTGGTTAACAAAACACACAATGGTAACGTCCTTCGATGTAAGATTAACAAGCCCAGAGAAGGTAAGCTCGACGGTTTTTCATATTTAGAGAGTCTGAAAAAACATAAAAGGAGACTCCACTAGGGTACGTTTTTCGAAGGTAGTCTAATCGGTTCGAAAAAGGGGTAAATTAGCACTGAAAAGATGTCTATTCAAAACCATTTTAACGAGTGTAATAAAGACATGATCACTCAGCCATTTTTTCATTTTTAAGGAGTTTGAAAAAATCTTAACTATGGACTCCATCAGGAATGTTCTTCTGGACCATTTTAATGAGTGTGAAAGAATAAGGTCACTCGACGATCTTTTCAATTTTAGGGAGTCTGAAAAGAGATTAACTATGGACTCCGTGGGGGTTCCTTTTTCATACATTTAGTCCCTCAAGCTCGAAAAAGGGTTAAAATGATACCTAAGAGTACTCTTCTAGAGAACTGAAGTTCCTTAGAGTATACCTTTGTTCATACAGTTGACCATTTGAACCGAAAAAGGGGTAAACTACCGCTGGATAGACGTGACCTCAAATTTCACTTTAACGAGCATGAAAGGCCACAAGATTGCTCAGAAATATTTTCATGTTTAGAGGGTTTGAAAAGGGATTAAAAGAAGACCCATTATGTTTTTTGGGAGTCCCAAGGGTGAGGTCAAGAGTGAAAAGGAATCATGCAAATCAAGCTCAAACTTGTAATAAGGAAAAACAAAAAGGACTCCTGAGACTACATTCATTTGTGACAGCATGGACACCATAACGCAACTAGGATCTACCTAGGGCATCCATGTTCTAGTAAGCTCTACCACCAAATCACAACACTTCTAAAGCAACAACGATGGTTTTGTGTCGCAGCCTATTGGGATCGATCCTATGGTAAAGGGATAAAGACAACGACATACAAAATTCAGGGTGGAAACCTAACCTACATGCTCAAGTTGATCATCTGAGGTTTTTTCCATGGACCGTCAAAAGTGAACCAAAACTCCAAAAAATGTCTTGATACCCAATCATACCCTTCCAACGCAACTCCTGAATCACTCTAAATGCTTTTCAGTTTAAAGAAAATGATAAGAGGGGCCAAAAAAGTGACAAAAAGGGGACAAAAAGTCTATAAATAGAAGTTGGCAGCTCATTATCACCATTGCTAATTTGGAAATTGACTCTGGAGAAAAAAAAAAACCTTTGATAAAAGTGGTGATTCTGGGAGCTACAATGGACAAAATGACCATCTGTCTGGACCAAGTAAGTATAAACTCTCTCCTCTTGCAATTTAAATATTTATTTATGCTTTTGGTTTCAAGTTTTGGGGAGGCATCGACCTTCAAAAGGTCGGCCCTAGGTCTAGGAGGGTTGTCTTATGATAGGCCGTGTGTACATTTGGGCAGAGGAAAAAATGCACACGTGTACACGCGATTGTCATCATTACAGCCCATGCGGACTCCTTTATTTAATGAAAAAAATTAAGAAAACAAGGGTTAACCCTCCTGAACTTGGTGTTTTGCAGGATGTATGTTCACTAGAGGGAAAGAGAGCATGAGGAGGTTAGTGAGTTGGTCAGGGAAGACCCCAATGTTGTTGTTGCCTTAATGCAATGTGGGTTGCTAAAGTTCTTCCTATGTCCTTTTATGTGGGCACAACCTAGGCTACTGAATGCCTTGATTGATTATTGGCATCCTGACACAAAGGCCTTTATGTTAGAGGGGCAGTCATTGGTGCCTACGATAGAGGACATATATTTTTTGACTGGCCTCTCCAAGAGAGGGGAACCAATTAATTTTCAGACATTTCCTTCGGGGCCTCATAACATATCAGAATTGATAGGACTTTATTATGAAGTTGGTACAGACCAATCGAGCTCACAGGTGCCCATAAGAAATATCACAGACTTATCACTACAGGCATTTGTGTTGCTTATTGGGAGGATGACTAGTTCTACGGCTCTACATCAGGCATCCCGTGCACAGATGAATTGTGCAGTACAGTGCTTAAATGCACAAATATTTGACTGGAGCACTACACTGCTTGATTGTATGAAGAGGCAACTGACAGATTGTCGGTTGCGGACGCAGAGGAAATTTGGTTTCTGGACGATTCTATCCTCTTTCTTCTTTGAAAGAGTTTCAAGTTTCAGTCCTCGAGTGGTGGTACGAGGACATCAGGCCTCTCTTCCTATGGTTTGTATATGGACAGTGCTACTGCCACGACAAGGTGGTGGAAGAACCAATGAGTCCTTTGATGACTATTTCTTCACTTGGTTGTCACGACAAATCCTAGTCATAGAGGATTACCCTTATACTGGGATTGATTTCTTGATAGATCCTAAGATATCGGTACCTCCTGGCGAGGAGCGAGAAGAGATGGCTAAGTTTGCATCATTGTTTTTTTTGTTTTGTTTTTTGTGAAACATTTGTAATTTTTATGTTTTTTTTTTATACCAGAGTATTTGATGGATATGTGTCTATTATGTGTAGATGTGGGACCAGTGCAACCTGCGGATTATGCGAGGAACATACTTCATCCTCAGCCAGGGGCTACACCTACTACCGCAAGGGGACCAACAATAGCAGGAGAGCTTCCAACCGATGAGGCTGAGAGGGTTTTGAGATGAGTCGAGTGAAACTTTACCTCACTCACCTGCACAGTCCCTATGGTAGAGATTGAGGATCTGCCACCATCTATGCAGCCTCATGTAGTGGGGGCACCATGGACGTGGGTCCGATTGTTTCATCATTTGGCAAACATTGTTGATCATTACAATAGGGCCCACGGGCCTTGACCTTAGTTAGTCTATACTTTTCACATGCCGAGAGAACTACTTGTATATATCTTTTGAGGGCATAATCCCCATGACTCATTACTGGTCAGACTTTTGAGGCGCTAGCGTCCACCTATGTACTCTGATGATTATGATATTATATATGGATTTTTATGTCTTTTTGTGTCTTATGGATCATATTTTCCTTTAAAAATGTATTTACATGTTTATGTGTATGTCTTTTTATATGTGTGCAAGATGCCAATATAAAATTTGATTAGCTAGAGTATCTGTAATTTGGTTTAATCTCCTAGGAACATGAAAATATGTAATATAATCAAAGCTTCATTCTAAGAGATATACCCTAATGAATCGTCGATGTAAAGTCAGATCATGAACAAGATAGACTCTATTTAACTAAGACACAACTAGTCGAGCATCTAAATAGACCTGGAGATGAGAGATACCAAATGACAAGGCATCACGAAGCAACTCAATTGTTAGAAAAACAGGACCGCGGAGCAATAAAATAAAAAAAATGCAGAAACAAAACACAGAAGACACACAATACAAGAGAGACACAGAATTATGTGGTTCACCCAGTGTGGGCTACGTCCACCAGAGAAATTTCCAGGTCCTTCCTTTATTATTATCCAACAAATGAAGGGATACAACCTACAACAAAACCCATTGTAAATTCCTCTTCTTTCTCTCACAGTCTCCTCTCTTAGAACAGAATATTCTCCATCATCCATAGTCGCAATACACTTCCCTCATAAAAGAGGGTTGCCTTCTAGGGCAAAAAACCCTAACATAATCTCTACCGTTATATCTGCGACCTTATAATGAATGGTCCAGATTTTCAATGAAATTACAATATACTTTTACAAGGCAATTTTTTCTTCAGGGGCTTCGCCCCCAAACCCCAGCTTGCCCCCAGACCCCCCAACCGGGGGGAAAGGCCCCCTGGACCCCGCAGAGGGGGTACCCCCCCTATACACTCTCCCACATGGAAGAGTGTACATACTTATGGGGTGTAAATACTCGATGGGGTATAAACACGGCTGAAAGCAAGGATCTCTGAATCAGGAAGATAATCAGGCTCCAAAACCAACAATCTCCCACTTGGAGGTTGATCTCAAAAACTCCACCGCTGCTGTATATGTTGGACTCTGAACCTTCTAGGACCTGGAAAATTTCTCATTTTCATCTTCATTCTTGAAGACCAACTGAAACTGAGCAAGAACTCAGTTTCTCCTTGGTTACTCCCTTTGTTAACATGTCTGTAGGATTCTGGCTAGTGTGTATCTTTTCTAGCTTCAATTGTCCATCTTCCAAGGCGGATCGTATGAATTGGTACCTCAACTGTATATTCTTATTCTTCGAATGGAAGCCTGAGTTCTTTACAAGGTGAATGGCACTCTGACTATCACAATACAACCGACTGTTCTCCTACTTCTTTCCCAGTTCCTCCATAAACCTTTGTAACCAAATCATTTCTTTACTAGCCTCTGTAGCAGCAACATACTCTGCCTCTGTTGTTGAAAGTGCAAAAACCTTTTGCAATTTCGAAATCCAACTTACTGTTGTTCCACCTATAGTAAAAACATACCCTGTGGTGCTCCTCCTGCTGTCTTTATCACCTGCCATATCTGAATCAACATATCCCTGTAGAAAAGTGTCTGAACCTACAAAACATAATGCATGTGTAGTAGTACCTCTCAAATACCTGAGAATCCACTTTACTGCCTCCCAATGTTCT
>JASDQU010713542.1:27321-42387 GCA_032191745.1 Picea mariana | reverse complement strand
TCTTCATTTTAATCTTGTTGACCTCATCAACACTCCCAGTACTATTAACAGTAACTGGTTTCTTAGAGCCAACATCTGATGTTGTTGGGACCTTGGTTCTTTTCAGGCTCTTCTTCTTATTATCTTTCTATTTCTTCTTCTTCTGATCAACCTGGCTACTTTCTTTAGAGATTTCACTAGGTGAAGAAGGAGAAATGGAAGGAGAATTAATGGGTGAAGGAGGTGAAAATTCAACGTGAGGTTGATGTGTGGGTGGTGTACCGACATCTAAAGTATTAGGTGCAACTGAAACATTAGGAGGATTCGAGATCACCGGAGTGGGAAACAACCAAACTGGTAATCCAATAGTGAGTCCTAGAAGACTCAGTGTGGCAACATATGGAGGACCAAAGTTTCCAAACAAAGGAAAGGTATAAGGTTCCCCAGGAGCATGGGTTCCTCCATTGGTACTCCCAGGATTCGGTTCCATTAACACTGACTTGACCTAAGGTCCACTAAGTAAAACAAACAACACACGCTATGAATCTGAGAAGAAATCAATCAAACAAACCTTTCTGTGATGAAACCACTAGTTGGTGATGAAATCCAACATCGCAAGATCAAAATAGGAAGGGGTGGGGATAGAGCCGGTGGATTAGTTACGTTGGTGACCTGCTTAATGGACTTACGCCTTGGTGCAAGCTTCCACACAGTAATTGTGGATTTACCTTACAAAGAGCCCAAGTGAGTTTGACCAATGTCTGTTCCAGGTACAGTGAGACTTCCCTTCACCGTCACCTTGTGTGAGACCCTAAAGATTGTGGCTACTAAGGTCACCAACTCATAGCTAGCCCCTGGGTGGGTACAGTCGACAGTCCAGTCGGAACGTATGGGTAGGATAACAATTCTGAAATCAACTTGAAAGGCTCCCACACATAATCATGGGTATACCTTCCAGTGACCCCCAATATACGATCTGACCACTACAAATAGTTGGGCCACGGAGGGATAATCTTCGTAACTCACCCGAATGTGACCTCGTGCGTAACCCCTGTGTGAGAGGGGGATCCTAGCAAGCCAATACGACAATTGGATTTAACTCTCCCTACCGCAAGATACTAAGTTTGTTTTATATCTTTGGAAAGTTATCCTTTCAACCTATTCCAAAGCCCTACACCTTAAACTAATGTATGTTTGCTAACAAAGATGCAAAAAGTCTAATAAATTTTAGTTAAGCATTGATTTTAATGGTTGTTGTTTACTCAGAGGGTGTACGAAAGTGAAATTGATGGAATGACGATTGAATTCCCAAAAATATGCATGAAATATGATAAGCAATCATTTCTTTTCAATGAATACCTATTTAAGGGAAAGAGGAAGAGTCATTTTCACTATCAAACACTTGATAAGGAATGCCCTCAATCAATTTTTTTCTCAATCAAATCCAATAATGCTACAACATTTCAGAAATGCAAACTAATATGAAAACTAAGCACTAAGATGTACTTTTTTTGTTTGTATGCAAATGATAATCAATTCAATGCAAAATTTCTCCTGCCAACTACCCTTTTAGATCAAGGAGATTCAGACAAGAAAATGTAGATTTCACACAAACAACACACCCTTTTGCAATCAAACAAGAGAAAGAAAATGAAAAACACAAAAGGAAGGAGAAAGAGATTGGATCATATGACCTCAAAGAACCAAATGAGAAGAGTTATAGACTTGAGATGTCCTTCACTAGAGTTCCTGCTCAGTCAGATAGGAGAGAAGAAAGTAGGGGATTGATTTCAAGCTTTCAACAGCAAAAACTCAAAAATAATGAATAAGGTTATAAAATATGAACAAAGAGGTGTTTACTTCTCAGGAGGAAGCATGTCAAAGGTCAAAAGAAGAATTATTGAATCACAAAACAACTCAGCAAGTCAAAAAACAGGGTTTGGACCTCCAAAAATTGCAATTTTTGAAGAGATTTTCAGCAAAAGAGGGTTTGCGCTCTGGTATAAGGGCCACCAGAGCATTATAAATCTCTTTCCAGAAGATTAAGGGAGTTTTGGCACTCTTCTAAAAAGGTAGGGGAGCGCTGGAGTCCTAAAGCTCAGAAAAAGTCCAAAAAACCCAAAATTTCAATGAAATTTTTGCAATCAAGTTGAGTGTGATGGAGTGAAGAGTCAATCAACAAATGAAATCAGATATAAAGGGGTGAACAAGGCCTAAGAAAAAGAAAGGTAAGACAAGGCCTATGAGGAAAAACAAAACCAAAAAGTTCTGATTCAAATCCCCAGTGGAGTTGCCAGTTTCTGTTGTAGGAAAATATCCCTGCGGACAGGTAGATTGCCTCAAAGAGCTCGACCCTAA
This sequence comes from Picea mariana, assembly GCA_032191745.1. Lineage (NCBI taxonomy): Eukaryota > Viridiplantae > Streptophyta > Pinopsida > Pinales > Pinaceae > Picea > Picea mariana. The sequence goes on along the minus strand of JASDQU010713542.1, from coordinate 40,050 downwards.
ATCTAAGACAAAAAGTTCTTAAAGTGGACATTGACTTCCTTTCAAATATATACAAACTAATTCATGAGAAGGAAGGATAATAGAAGTACCTCTTTATCGACGTTTGTCCCTGCACGCTCTGAGTCGAGCTTCGAACTTTCGCTCCTCGATGAGTCCTGTAGACAAACAAAGTACGACCACTTCATACTCTATTAATATTAGCTTGAAAATAGATCTATCTATCAATGATAAGTTCATGTAAGATCAGACACAAACTAGAAAGAAACAGGCCAAGCAAATTATATTAATGAGGACAAAACATTGCTTACACCCATGGATGAGTTGCAGCAGTTTCATCAAGTCCTCCTTGTCTTCCCCTTGCTCAAAAGATCCACAACCTGGATGATAGCAGCTTCGCTAATCACTCACCTTTGGTTGACTGTGTGTTTCCTATGAGATCATAGGTTTCATGCTAGCAATTCTTCCCCAAATTATCTTTGTTCCAGCACCACTTATGAGATCATAAGTTTGGTGTGATTCTCCCTTTCCAGTCCCCTTTCACCATTAGAAAGCTTTCTTATATAGCCTTGGAGAGGCTTTAACCACTTGAGATATCCTTGGGGAAGTTGAGGATTTACCTCCTTCAGTTGAGGATCTGCCCTAAGATCATGGCTGGACTAGGGATTCGAATCCAACTGCCTTCCAAGAATGAAAGGATCCTTCCCCCATCCATCTCAACAACATAACTACTGCCTAGAATAGGTAGCGCTCTCTCGAAAGGACCATCAGATCACTGTATCACTCCCTAGTAGGCTTTAGCGGGGTGCCATCACTTTCAAAATCCATAACTCTCCCTCAAAAGGGACACAGGAGCTTTATAATGCTCCCAGACAGTGTAAGGGGGAGCATCATCGCTCCCAAAAGAGGTATAGGGGAGCGCTCTCCTTCAAAAGCTCAATTTTTGAGGTGCTTTCAGATGGCAAAAGGTTTGCAAGCCTGCTGACTCATTTATCCTCTTCCAAATCAAATGTTTGAGGTGTTTCAAGTGTCCTTCTCATGTCGTTATAGGCACGACATAAGCATCATGGCAGCATGCTTTCTCCGACACTTGCGACCTTGTGAGCAAAATGCGACACTTGTGACACTTGTAATGACGACACTTGCGACACTATCGAAGTGAGTAATTTTGACATGTAACACAAGGAGAATGGTCACAATTGGCCATTCACGCTGATCATATGGAAGTGCAATTGTGACAAACTTAGAAAGAAGTATAACATCATCCTCAAAATCTGCAAGAGAAGATGGAGAAGATAGTGATGGAAGGAAACAATGCCCGTGCAACACTATATAAGTGCACAACTAAGTGCACAAATATTTTCAGAGAAGTCAACGATTGGATGGGCATCATCTCTATATGAAACCAAACCTTGGAGGATGTGCACACCAAAATACAGGTGGTGAATGAAGAAGTTGTGGCCATGATGGATCTGCTAGAGAAACAATGAAAGTTTGACCAGATCCAACAAGCGTACAATGAACGAAATGCCCTATTTGAGGTGCAATCCATAGATAAGAAGGAGTTGTGTGACTTACGACCTATTGTCCAGACATTTTATATGTAGATACATCAAGTCAATGCAAAAACATATTTGGAATGGAACTCATTGGTCGCATCCAATCCCAAGGGATGTATCACAGAGGCAACCCAACAATTTGTAGCAGAGGCCTCACTCCTTGCTAGGAAGTGGCAGGGGAAATTTGGAAGCTTTAAAGATGTGAGGAAATGGGCCTTGGAGTTGGTCTGAGAGTTGGGCCCTTCGTTTGAAGAGGAAAAATAAGAAAAAGTGCAAGAAAAAGAGAAGAAGCAAGAGGAAAAGGAGGATAAAGGAAAACAATAGTTTCTCATGGAAGTTGCGAAATAGACGAGTACTTGACTCAAGGGCGAGTCAAAGGTTTGTGGTCAAAGCTTATTGGGCCCTTCATTTTTGGATAATGAGTTGCACAAGAAGGAATAAAGTCCCAGTTTTGGCCTAGTACGAATTGCGCAAGCTACAGAAGAAGGGCAATGAAGAAAGGAGAAGCAACAAAAATCAGTTGCGAAAAGGGCAGTGCAATGCCAACAAAGTAAAAGTGGTTAAAATAGAACAATAAAGCATGCAAGAAAAATCCATAAGACATGATTTAGCTTATATATAGGGATGAATATGATTGAAAAAGGTTTTTTGTTAACCCAATAGTTTGGTATTGTAAGTGTAAGGTTTTGGTCATAGTTGTTTTCCACTGCTAAGAAGCCAAATTTTGAGTGTGTAATGTAATATGTACACCATTTTGGGAAGTAGAGATCTGCGAAGAGTCCAGAGCTAAGAGTCTATAACAGAGTGCTATTGTGTATCTATGATATTGTAATTTAGAAATATCTGAAGATAATATATGAATTATGATCCAAAATGTCAAAATATGAAGTGTCTTTCTGTGTTTATACTTCTTCATTGTATCTTTACAGTACTTCTTTATGGTTCATAAGTTACACATGATGTCTCTGTGTTTGAATTATTTTGTGCAACATAAGTAGTTCCAGTTCTTTCACATACGAGTTCAAATCTGTTTTGTAGTTAGATGTCTTGCGCAAGATTGGGATGAATCTTGAAGGTTCTATGAATCCTCCTAAGTATTTTCCTTGCACTTCCCTATCCATTTGTCTCAACAACATTTCAGGTGAGTCTTCTTCTCTTCGAAGGAGATAAAAATTCCAATGCTCTAGACTACTCGTCACCTTTTGTTGGTAATCTGAGAAGGACCCTGGTCTGATCAAACTTGCGCCAAAAATTTGATAGACCAAAGATGAATCCTGCATAAATCCCTAGGGCTTCTCCATATAGATCTCCTCAGAGATGTCTCCATGTATAAAGACATTATTCATGTCCATCTGATGGACTTCCCATCCTTTTTATTTAGCAATGGAAAGTGCCAAATGTATGGAATCCATATTCACTACATGAGAAAAGGTCTCATCATAGTCAATACCGTGCACTTGCTAAAATCCTTTTGAAACTAGCCTAGCTTTGTATCTTCTAACCTGTCCATGTATTGAGCTCTTGGTCCTATAGACCCATATGCACCTGAAAATTTTCTTTCTTGAAGGAAGGGGAACCATATCTGAAGTCTGGCTCTCGAGGAGGGAGTTGTACTCCTCCTACATGGCGGATTCCCAAAAGGGATTTCCAACAACCTCACCATAGGACTGTAGATATGAAGACTAGACCAAGAAAATATGCCTAGGTGGCATCAATTCAATGGAAGTGAGTGCAAGAGGAGGCTCCTTGAAATCATATTGAGTCTTCCTATTATCAGCTAGATCCCCAACAAAATCCTCTGCATCCTGAAGAGTATTCTTGTCTCACTTGGGCCTCAACTCTTTCTCTAGCTCTACAACTGCACCTGCATGCAATGACTCTGCATATAACTGTACTGACTCGGTATCCAAATCATATGAATCCTCTGAATCAGAACTCTCATAAAAAAAGTGTCTACATGGAGCTGTTGAGGTACATGTGAGACACTTTCCTCGAATTTGACACTACGCTCAATGATGAGTTGGTCCAAGGAAATATAAATGAGTATGTATCCCTTCACACCATCAGGATATCCAACAAAGATACACTCTGTGCTCTGTGGATCAAGTGCCTTCCTCTTCTCAGAGGGAATCTTGGCCCATTCACAAGAACCGAATATGCGGAAGTGGGTCACTTTCAGTTTGAGGCCACTCTAATCCTCTAAGGGGTCTTATCCTTGACATATTTATGGGGATATCTGTTTGGATATAGGTTTCACAATTAAGTTCTTCAACCCATAATCTCTGTGGAAGTGACTTTGCATGTATCATGGAAGATTCCATCTCTTTTATATATGTATTTTTCCGCTCAACAACTCCATTTTGCTGTGAAATATAGGAACCATGTCCTACAACTGAATCATGGCCTCATGAAAAATACTCTGTATATCATTGTTGACATAATCTCCCTCATTATCTATTTGAAGGAATTTTATCTTCTTTCCAGAATGTGTTTCAACAAGGGCTTTGAAATCTTTGAGGTCTTGAAAGACCTTTGATATTTTCACGAGAAATAAAATCCATGTGAAGCGTCAGAAATCATCAACAAAAATGAGCACGTTCCTTTCTTTACTGATTGATGGATGCAGAAAAGGGTCGATGAGGTAACTATAGATCATATCTAAAAGAAAGGAAGCCTTATGAGTCTTTCCTTTGTCGAATTTCTCTTGAGGGTGTTTTCCAAGAACACATCCCTCACAAATTCCTTTGGAGAAATGGATGTCAGGTAGACCATCAACCATTCCCTTCTTTCTAAGGTGTTGCATATATCTGAAATTTAAATTCCCAAACATTTTGTGCCATATCCTACTACTTTCATCAACATGGGTAAGCAATAATGCATAATTTGTTTCATTAAATTCATAAAATGTGTAGAGTCTGGATTGATGACTTACCTCACCAGTAGAAACCATGAAATTGGTTTGCATGTCATAGATATCCACTGCATGAGGTGTGAATATGAATCTCTTTCTGATGTCATAGTTAGTCATCTGATACATGGAGATAATATTGACGAAAATTTTGGGAATGTGTAGCACATTCTCGAAGCTTCCATCTGTGAGTTCAATTCTTCCTTTTTCGATGAAATCAACTGGAGAGTTTTCCCCCATCAGAATAGGAGGACCTTTTCATGTGTCCAATGAAGAGTAGACTTATTTTTTGGCTTCCATCTGGTTTGATGCACATGAATCTACGGTCCAAGCATCAGGAGAGGAGTTGATGGAAATCAAAGCATGGCTAGAATTTCCTTTCTTGGGATTCTGATCTTCTACTTCATCTTCTTGGAACCCTCAGGGATGTGATCTCCAAGGTTGTTTTGTTGAATTATTTGGGCCATTTGATATATCTATTTCTACATACATGTATATTCTAGATGGAATCATTTATGGTAGTAAGTTCATTTCTCCCCTTTTCTTCCCTTTCACCTTTGGATCCAGAGGCATCGTTAAAGGTTTTTGAGTACCCTTCCTTCTTTGGATTTACATGTTCTTTTCTTTTTTATTTTTCTTTATATTTCTGATTTTTATGACTGTTACCATCATGCATAGTAAGTGCATATGGATTAGGGCCTTTGATTTTTCCCATGTTGATAAGATTGTTCTACTCTTGTGTCATAGATTCAATAAGAACCTCAAGAGAGGGAATCTTTCAGGTGGCTCCAAAGGTGAGCCTAACTGATTGAATTGTGGATACAAAACCTGTGTATTCCAGACAAAGTTTGGAGAGAATGGTGAGAACCATTTGTTTCTCCTTCTTAGATTTATCAGCCCCGTAATCCTTGAGTTGCAACAACAAATCCTAATATTTGTTAAATAAATATTGGAGATTGTCAAAGGTTTTTAGATCCAAAGTGAGAAATTCCACCTCGAGCATGTGTCCCCTCATCTCATCCTATTTTCCAAAAATTCATTCCATGGTGGTCCAAGATTCATTGGGGGTTTTGTAGGAGGATATGTGAAAGATGAGTTCAGGAGAAATGAAACTGCAAATAGTTCCAAACTCTTCATCCATTCGATTCAAATACTTGGATTTTTCTATGTCTAATGTGGGTTTGGTCTCTGTGTCCATGGTTAACCTATATAATCCTCTATCTTGAAGATGCACTATCATCTTATCCTTCCATGCAAAGATATTGTATGGTGTAAGAATGGATTCTTTTGGAAATTCCATTTTTTCGTTGTCTTCAATCTTCGGCACCTGCAAAAATAATATGGTATGTCATTTACTAGCTATATATATTATGTGTAGGCTCAACACATTTACAATGTAGCATGCAATATGCCATCTATTTTGGAAATTCCATTTTTCCACTGTCTTCAATCTTCGGTACCTACAAAAATAATTTGGTGTGTATTTTTCCTAGCAATCCATTGGCTCTGATACCATGTAAATGTGTTGAACTTGCACATAATAGATCTATCTAGCAAATGAAATACATAGTTTGCAGTGAAAATATGAGAAAAGAGAAGCAAAAGAGAAAGAATGGAAGAATTCTCATTAACCAAATGAATGAATGATAATTTACACATGATATACTATGTATAGCTCAACTAATTCACAATGGAGGAGAAGACAATCTACCATAGTGGTGGTCTAGACTAATATAGACGTACACTAGCAGTTACGAGAGTAAACTTCCACCTAGTCTAGTATCTCAAGTAATTACAAAAGTTAACTTCCACCTAGTCTGAGTTTTCTAGTCTCTTAGTCTTCAGTTAATAGACTAAAATAGAGTGAAGTGAGGAGGAGATTAGGGAATCATGAGTAATGGACTAGTATGGCAATGATCCCAAGGAAAATGTGCATTACCTGGTGATGATACCAATGCTACATGGTGATGATCCCAATGTGGCATCTAGACTTCACTCAACTGATCAAACTGAAGTGCAAACTAAAGAGAATATTCTCCTAGAGGAATATTCTCCCTAGAATATAGGTGTAATATCCCTAGGCCGAACCCAATTGTAATGTAAATAAAAATGTACCTAAGCTGGTGAGTTGTTTTGATATCATTTTTGCATGTACATTTCATGGCATAGTCCACGCATGTACTGCGTAGTAAAATGAGGAAGTGTGCAAATTCCTGGATACCGCACGTAGCAACTTGAGTGTGCACGATATTGAGGCTAAGGAGCCTTTGTGTATATGTTATGTTTATAGGTTGGTGAGCTAGTTATTATAGGCTAGGATGCTTATGTTTTGATTAGGATGGAGAGCCTAGATGTTAAAGGCCAGTGCACCTGTTTTTGTACATGTCTCATATTTAATATAAAATGCATCATTGTGCGTAGACTGACCACGATAAAAGAGATGGGTGACTAAACTCCACTAGTTAGGGAAAGGGAGGGCTAAAATTTAAGGAAAGTGGCTAAGCTAGGGAGCTTAAGCCAAAAAGGAATATTATATCAATATTTCTTAAATATAAAGTATGGATAATTATTTTATCCTAAGTTCTAAAGTTGAGGACAAGTGGGCCAAAGTATCTCCCAACATGACAAGTGTCAAATTAGGGACATGTATACATATTGTTGGGACTTAGTTCATTTCCTATCATCTTTTCCGTCATTCTTCCCATCATTCCTTCCATCATTCAGCCATCCAGTCAATCATCCATGAGCATGCACACACCCATTGAGCTATCTTCCGCACCTTCATGATTGTACCTGAACCTGTATCCATAGCCATTTTTTTTTCGTGTAGCTGGTTATATTGGGATTTGGACAGAAGAAGTGGGTTGTCAGGCCCGTGGGATATTGAAGAGGCGGGTTGTCAGGCCTGTGCGAAATTATATGTGTGACAGAATTGTTGGTGGATTGATTTCCTAAAGGTGCTAAACTGTAGCTACAGTGCTCTGAGACTTCCTATTCGGCTTGTTGCTGAAGCCCAGAAAGGAAGTGGGGCAGCCAAAGGACTATTGAGCAGAGAAGGGGCACACTTCCTGGGTGGGACGGGCATGTAGGGAATGAGGGACTATAGGCTGTCAGTTGAGTGAGCACCTGGACAAAGTCTTTCCTGTTGTCTATGAGCCTTTAGCCTGGTTAGGAATTCCTTTACCCAGGTGGAGTTTAGTCCCAACTCAGGGGTGACTCACTATTGAGAGTGATTAACAGTGTGGTCTAAGGTTGGGAGGTTTGTGGAAGGTCTGCACGCAGTTGGTGACATTATTACAAAGATAAGTGTCAATTGTGTGATATATTTACATGCTTATTTTTATGGGCTGTCATATGTGCAGTTATAACTGTGTTTATTTTTATGGGTATTTCCTGTATATGTTGCATGTATTTGTTTACTATTATTTTAGTGTGAATTTGTGTATTTATAGATGTATTTGTATGTTCACGTTTTATATATAATGCTTCCGCAAGAGTTCTGTGTGTGTATATATTAATTGCATGCAGTTAGAAAAATTTATGTGGCATAGCTCAATATGATGTTGGGTTTGTTACAGTATGTTCTGCAGAGAGAACATAAGTGTTCTCTGGCATAACGTGGCCCGGCATGGATGGTCAGGGACGTTGCAATAGGAGACTAAATAATGACTAGTAAACATAGATAAAACCTTAGAAAAAATAATTCCTAGGTGTGCGTGAAGTATATCCAACAATTGGAAGATAATGAGTGCATATATTTTTCATTGTGTTTCATTAGTTTACGATCCCTAGGTTGATAATTTAATGTATCAGAGTTCACCTATTGAACTAACTAACATTTTTTGCATTGTTGTCGGGCAAGTGCAATGAGGAATCAATTTTATTTTTATCATTTAAATGCATATAGGTAGAATACATAGAAAGAGAGGCATTAATATGAGAGGTAAGCACCTACACACTCACTATAAGTAGATCTTGAGTGAATCCCTCTTCAACTGTTTAAAGTCATGTTAATTAGAATGCATAAAAGACTATCTCATGTCAAATGATAACATGGTAACAACAAGGTCTTAGTAGCATGAGGTATTCGAGATGTAGGGTGTTTCATTTTTATATATTTCATTGAGAAAGTAGAAAATTTTGAATTATTTTTGGGTGTTGTAAGAACTCCCCATGCAGTAATCCATGTGCAGGACAAGGACTATCAATCAGGAAAAAAAAATCAAGCATGTTCAAGAATTTTTTGAGCAAAGGAGGCAATGATACTCCAAGAACTCTCTCAAATCCTAGAATCAACTAGAAACATCTTTGCATCTCAAGAAAAGAAAATCCTAACAACAATCAAGGACATACCTGCACTCTAGGAAGCAATAGAACACCGAAAATTCCATGGGAAACATCAAAATGAAGACCTAGAAGAGAAAAAACAACCATGGGAAACATTTGATGAAGAGTAGCCATTAGAACTTGAGATCGAGGAATTTATACCATGCCTTTCATCATTTCCTTTATGCATTCTAGAGATCAATCAACAAATAGTAGAAGATATACATGGCATGACAAAGGAATACATAGAAAGCGGTGGTAATGAAAAAGTGAAACAAGGACATCATGACTACATTGAATCATGGATTCAGGTAAGTATCAGTTCACAACATTCCTTCACTCTTCAATAAATATTGACAACATATGAGTCAAAGCAGATGGTTTCTCATATTCTAGTATATATCAAAGTATATGTTTCAAACTTGAATATGAGGTTATTTGTAATATAGTTACGCACATGGCTCCATTGGAAGTTTCTATACTTTAAAGAGATTTTCCTTTTCAATAAAGTATGATAGTGTATAAGAATAAATGAATAAAAAAAATAGTAAAGATAAAAATAAATTCAGTTTTGAAAACCGGTTTTCCCAATAAGTTCTACATGTTGTTTTAATATTATATTTTGGTTCTTCAGATAAATATTGTTCTATGATTTTACTGGATTATGTGGGATTCATTAAGGCCTTCCTTATAGTAGGTTTTGTCCCATTGACTTCAATGTTCTATATGGGATCAAGATAAAGAGATATTTGTAATGCCTTGGAACTTGTATGCCTCAATGATAGGTTTCCTTGCTAATATAATTAGGGATGCATTAATGCCTCATGACTATCATATCCTGTGGATTAGTTGATGCCAACACATTCAATTGTTCCTTCTAGGATGCATTAAGGGTACCTTGACACTGATTGACATCAATGGTGAGTGATATCACATTGGTTAACAACATACACTAATTTTTGGTAATCTAATGATTTTATCACATCAATTCTCATGTTAATAATTTTACCACGAATTCAGGTTTTGATGAATACTAATATGGTTTAATCAAATCAATAGTTGTAGTCTTTTTCTACATATTGCAAATAAAAAGGGAATTCTAGTCTACTTGTAGTATCTTTCCCTATAGCAGAGTTTTTGGTTCCCTCTAGTAGTATTCATGGTTGTTATTTGGCATTGGTTTCAACAATATTTGGTACATCTAAAAAATGTGATCAGAAAAATAGATTTCGGAATGAATTCAAAATATAGACCATTTTAGCAGATGTATCTTCACCACATAATCAATCTCCAACATCAACTTGTGGGTACTTGATTTCAATTTGCATTTTTAGATTACCACTATTCAACATGATAATCATGAAGAATTCCCGCAACACTTCAATTTTTTGATAGTATTCTTCATTCAAACTCTACCATCATATCTTAGAAGGATGCATGAGGACATGCATCATCCTCCATGTGGGGGAGAGAGAGCATTGAAGTATAAATGTGATTCTATGGTTCTAATGCATGTGGATTTAGCTCTATTAAGATCTCATTCAAACAATCCTTAGTATACTTCTTTTTTTCCAAGCATCCAAGCACCTAGTACACATATTCTTCTAATTATCATGACAATAGAGAGGTAAAATGGAACAAAATAATTTCAAGAATTTCAGTATTTGATTTTTTCCTTAGTATCATGGTTTCTTTCAAACAAATTTCACAAAGGAAAATTGCACAAGATCATATCTTATTCTCCCTTATGGATATGTTTTAGAGCAATTATACATTTTTTTTTACTTTCTGTAGATACAAAAACCTGTAGTAGACTATAGATACAAAAACATGTAGAAGAATATTTATAGAGCCAATTTTTCCACATTATTTACAAACAAATAAATATGAATCAAGAAAATACAAAATATGATATTTTTGCAGAGTATGATAAATTAAGTAATATGCAAGATAAATTTTGATAAAATGCATAATACAGGATGCAAAAGAATGTTTTAAAATCGATTTAATAAAAAAAATGTCATAATTTCTACAAGAAAATACCACCATCTCTCTGTAGCTGATTTGTATTTTTGTATGGTTGCACTGACCTCGAGATAACATCATGACTTGGATATGGTTTAAAATCATTACCAAGATGGTCATCCTCCTATCAGCTAAGATTTTTAGCATTTTCCAAATTTGCAAAAATTACCGAGCATGAAATTCAAATTTGGGGATTTTGATTGGAAGAATACTCAAAGATTCCTCTACATCAACATCATCTTCTTCAACAACAACATCAGTTTCTTCTTTAACATCAATGTCATCTTTTTCAAAAACTACATCATTTTCTTCATCAACATTAGCATCATGAGTTTTTCTTCCTTATGATTCAATCTTCACCAACAATCAACCTCGATACTAGAGCATTCTTTTATTGCAACAAAATCAACATAACAACACTCTACATTCCACTCATGCTTTAGTTCAGTTCCAGAAGTCACAAATTATTGGGCTATAGGTAAATTACAGAGGTAATCATTTCTTAAATAATTTGTTGCAAATTTATTTATAGGTTATACATAAGATAGATAATATCTCAAGCCACAAATCATGCATGCCCTATTTTTCCTAGGCCTACATTCGTTTTCCAAATACAATGATCCTACTCTATTCTCCTAAATTATATTCTACCCTCTTTCCCAAATTCAAAGTTAATCATGCCTTTTGAGAACTTACCTTAACCATGCAAAATTCTCATACATTAAAAAACTTTATACAATAATTCTGATATGCATGGAGAAATTATATTTTGGTATGCATATAAAAATATAGTGATTTAAAAGAAAAAACAAATTGACATATATTCACCGTTGTTTTCCAGTTTTCCCTATGACAATAGTATTGTTCAAGGTTATAAATTTGAGTTGATAGAAAAACGTCCTACTCGAGAGCCATTATGTTAAGTCATGCTAAGAATAGGAGATCTTGATCAATTAATTTTTATGAAAATATTTTTGGAATGGATCTATTGAGAAAGAGAAACAATCATGATTACAGGTATACAATAACTAAGATGGGATATGGACCAAAAGACAAAAACATTATTTTGGAGTTGATTTACAATTATGGAGTGAAAGATTATGACAAAGTAAATGCTTATGCTCATATTACAATAGGTACATATGATGTTTATAAGATGGTAGAAGTAGTTCAATGAGTTGTGGGAAAAAAAAACTCATGAACCTAGTCTGTTTCCTATAATCAACATAAAAATTATAGCTTTCCTTGATTCTAATGGATGGAAGCCGTGTTTTTTTTTTTACCATGTTGATTTTCTCAAGGAGCTGGAGTTGTAAGAAGGAAATATTCTTTGGAATTAGAACATCAAATTGTGTGAGGGATGAAGGAAATATGCAACAATCTGATGCCACAACTAGTGAGGAAAGTCTTCAAGACTGGTTGAAAAAAGGAAAAATGAAAGCTACTGTTAGAAAAACAGGACTGCGGGGCAATAAAATAAAACAAATGCAGAAACAAAACATAGAAGACACACAATAAAAGAGAGACACAGATTTACATGGTTCACCCAGTGTGGGCTACGTCCACCAGAGAAATTGCCAGGTCCTTCCTTTATTATTATCCAGCAAATGAAGGGATACAACCTACAGTAAAACCCGCTATAACTTCGTCTTCTTTCTCTCACAGTCTCCTCTCTTAGAATACAATATTCACACTCAACCATAGCTGCAATACATTTCCCTCATAAAAGAGGGTTGCCTTCTAGGGAAAAAAACCCTAACATAATCTCTACCATTAGATCTGCGACCTTATAATGAATGGTCCATATTTACAATGAAATTACAATATACTTTTACAAGGCAATTTTTTCTTTGGGGGCTTCGCCCCCGAACCCCCGCTTGCCCCAGATCCCCTAGTCGAGGGGATAGCCCCCCT
>JASDQU010713542.1:14942-27221 GCA_032191745.1 Picea mariana | reverse complement strand
CAAGAGAGACACAGATTTACGTGGTTCACCCAGTGTGGGCTACGTCCACCAGAGAAATTGCCAGGTCCTTCCTTTATTATTATCTAGCAAATGAAGGGATACAACCTACAGCAAAACCTGTTGTAACTTCCTCTTCTTTCTCTCACAGTCTCCTCTCTCAGAATACAATATTCACACTCAACCATATCCGCAAAACATTTCCCTCATAAAAGAGGGTTGCCTTCTAGGGCAAGAAACCCTAACATAATCTCTACTGTTAGATCTGTGACCTTATAATGAATAGTCCAGATTTACAATGAAATTACAATATACTTTTACAAGGCAATTTTTGCTTCGGGGGCTTCACCCCTGAACCCCCGCTAGGGGCCCGCTTGCCCCCAGACCCTGCAGAGGGGGTACCTCCCCTTTGCACTCCCCCGTGTGGAAGAGTGTACATACTTCTGGGGTGTAAATACTTCATGGGGTATAAATACAGCTGAAAGCAAGGACCTCTGAATCAGGAAGATAATCACGCTCCACAACCAACCACTACTACATGTTGTCTAACAAATTGTTTTACCTAGCATTACCTAATTTTATTGAATGCTTGATTTTCCATACAATTGTATATTTTGCATTGAAACTTGGGAATGAATCTTTTTCAAGAGAAAAGACATTCTTTCCTTTCTAGTATTTGGTCTGGAGGTGATTAATTTTGTGGTGAAGTTTACATAAAATTATAGAGTAGATTCATACAATTTGGGGATTGGTTTTGGTAAATTTTGTATTGTAGTTGAGGATGTCTATAAAAAAGTTGATCTTATGAAAATCTAAGAACAACGATTTGAAGATTAAAGGATGAAAATTCAAAATCTAGGGAATTATGAGGAAGAAAAGAGGTTGTAAAGAGAAAAATATTGAGGCCATTATGTAGGGTATGATCAGAGGCCATTCAATCAGTTGACCTATGACATAGCACCTTTGTTCATGGGATATTAAATAATACCCCTATTTTCACTAGATATTGATAAATATCTCCCAAAATTCTTTTTTTGAATCCCCCTCCCAATACATATTTCCAATAAACGAAACCCCTGTTTTTACTAGATACCCATTTTTATACCCACAAAACCTATAAACCCCTTCATACCCCACATCCCCCCACAATACCTACAATATAATGACTTTATTTTTCAAAATTAAAAAAGCCCCTTTATGAATGAACACGATAAGATATTGGTCAACAAGATGAATCCCCCATGGGTATGATGAATCATTTAGTTGCAAAACAACATGACAATAGTCATCAAAATTGAATAATTTGACAAGGATAAACTAAACAACGTAAAGAGAAGAACTCTAAATAAACATATCAATATGAATAAGCATTTCTGTAGGAAAATATTGAATAATGTGTTGTCCAAAATAAATATCAAGACATGGCTAGACATATAGGAAGGAAAATGTATTTTGAAGCTACAACCCAAGGTATACACAGTTTGGTATTTGGTAATGCATTTCAAAATATTTATTTATTATTAGCTTTTGGGAAATGGTGAATATGTTGTTTGATTATCCTCCACTCCAAAGTCCCTAAAGCAAGGAGGCCATTCATATTAAATAGTCTTAATAATGAAATTGATAATGATAAAGTTACTTGAAATGGAATGGACTACTCATGGAAAACTAAGGGAGAAGAAGTAGTTGATGTTGCCCCAAAATTTTACTTACCTTGGTGGTGTTACAGATCATTGGCTACCTTGTGAATGCATATTTTCCAATAAAAGAAAAAGGTTTGATGGAGCTAAAAAAAAAATGTTCTTTTATTTTGAGTAAACCTTGATCATGATGAGGTCTTTTTTTTAGCATTGGATAAGAGGATACATTTAAAGCTATAGTCCAAGAAATTTGTAGAATCTTTCCTGGTAACTCAAGAAACATGCATGTCTTTTTAGGGCGGAACTTTTGGTGGGGTTCAGAAAAGTTATTTCATTGCATAAGGATGTGCAAATAATTTAGGTTGGGGGGAGTCTATGATCAGTAGGCACTCAATCAAGATCATGTTTTTTTTTTTTTTTTTTTCTTTTTACTTATTCAAGTTTTTGCAAAAAGTGCAGAAATTGAACTGAGGATATCTTGCAATCCACAAACTGAGTATTCATTAAATTTGGAGAGAAACATTTTGGCAAGAGGGAAAAACCCACAAAATTGTTCACACACCCAACTCATAAAGTTTGAGAAATTAAGCATATTCACCTACAACCATTTTGTCTTTATCTCAAGATCCGTGGTGTGGGTATCTCCAATTTTTGATAAGGAGAAGCACAAATGTATTCCCAAAAACCCCACCAAAAATCTCCATGAGGTTAGAAAGATAAAATAAAAACTCAAGGAGACAAAACTCCTTGAAAATCATATCAAGATAGAAAACTCAACCTTAAAAGATAATATTACAAAATTGCAGAAGGACAAAGAGCAACTAGAATCTCAAAAGAATTTGTCGGCAACCAAAACAATAAAATGGTATATGTAGAGAAGGCTAAGAAGAATTAAGATCGGAAGACTGAGAAAAAATTTGGATAAGGAAAGAAGTAGACAACGAAAATCCTTGGGATTGAACATTTTGATAGATGCCTCAAACATAACTTAAGCAGGAAGGGGACAACATTTTGAATTTTTTTTGAAGGGAGCAAAGTCATTTTGGTTGAATGAAGACATGAAACATCTTCCGTATGGGGGAGATGTCGATTTCTCAAAATGGACTTATTTCGTCACAGTTCTATCTTATACTTCCATTCACAACTTGTACCTATGCCTCATTTACATTACACTTTACTCCTTTTTCCCACTTAAACATGCTCAACTACAAAATATATGCATTGAAGAGGATTACACGTAAAAATTTATATTCCTATGTGTGTTCCATATTTCTTAATGCAAAATTGATTTAATTAATCATTACTTTAATGAGTAGCTACATAGAAACTCATATTTACAGTTTTGTTTCCATTACTCAGACTAGTTTTTGTAGTTGATTTGCATATCTACACGATTGCGGTCAGCATCGAAGAGAACCATGACATATGGGAAGCATCAAATAGGTCTACGAAGCTCATCCACTTGTCCATTTGATCTATGGATCTTCCATCATGGAGTAAGGGTGAAGTCAAACCTACTTATGACAGAACAAGGAGACTGTTTTCCAAGGTCGATGGCGAGTAGATGAAAGTTAATATTGAATATCGGACATATGGGTTTTGTGTAGGAGGAGGCCATTTAGCTTTTGCTATGATGGTTTCCTCAAAATGTGAAGTATTTGGGAGATATGATTATATCTTCATAACGAAGTTTTCCATATTTTATATGTGGATGTTTTTTTCTAAAGTGTCAATCAATGCCAAATCACCCACGAATAAGTGTGATAATTTCATGCATACCTATCATAAAATTTTCTCCATGTGGGTCAATGAAATCTCCTTTGCCAACCACAATTATCATAAGATCAGATTTTCAAATATACATGATATGTTTTGTAGTTAATATGTTATACAAATCCGTAGGCTTTGGATCCGAAGGGATAATTGTAATGTTATATAAACCACAACCTAGAGCTTACGAGGGGATATGGAGGAAGGATGTAATGTTATTGTTTTGGCGTTGATGTAACACAATTCTAAGAATAAATAAAATACTATTGAT
This sequence comes from Picea mariana, assembly GCA_032191745.1. NCBI lineage: Eukaryota > Viridiplantae > Streptophyta > Pinopsida > Pinales > Pinaceae > Picea > Picea mariana. The sequence goes on along the minus strand of JASDQU010713542.1, from coordinate 23,543 downwards.
TTCCATATTTGTTTCTATATGTTGTGAGTGTTGAGTTAAGCTAGTATAGTAGCATTTTTGTAGTGCAACCTAAACCATGAGGGCCCACTATGTAAGTAAGGGTATTTGTTTCTAATTAGATTTCAATTCAGTTCTTTATTTATGCTATATCTTTGATTTTAAATTCTAGTTTGTTGTTTATTCAATTCATCATTTACATTTCTATTTTATGCATGTTCATAGAAATACTATTGTGCATAAATTATTGGTCAAATGAATATTGCCACATATTCAATTACAAAACTCCTTTATTAAACAATATGATTGAAGCATGTAGTTAATTATTTTATGGCTAGAAGGCACACTTGAGTGAGAATATTATTCCCCAAAGGAAGTGCACATTACCCATCTTATTCTTGAAGTTAACCCATTTCACTTGTTTACCTATTTTTAGTTACATTCCATATTTATGAAATTCTCTCTCAATTAGGACTTCAGTTACATTCTTAGACTCTACTCTTATTATAGGAGAGTTTTTCTATTATGGAATGCTTGTTGACTTCATGTAGAGCTCTCACTGAGTTGACACCTAGATTTTTGACCTTCTTTTATTATCCACAATTTTTTACTTTAGTTAATTGTTGCTAGTGAGAATGGTTGCTTTTGTCACTTGAGCATGCACATGGGAACCCCAACCTAGTGTACATTACTTCTCTCGTGGAGAGTCTTATATATTATACTTGTGATCAAGGATTAATACAATGTGATTCAAGTTGGTTTTTTAGTCTCTTATGTGTGAAGATTGATTTTATGTTTCACTCTCCTCTCTTTCTTTTGAAATTAACTATTGTATTATTTCCTACTCACAATTAGATCTTGGAGTGTGGTTTAATCCTACATAGTTTCCAAGAGGATTGAATCACATTAGAAGTAGTGGCCAACACTCACATACACTCTAAACGATGTGCAATTTGTGATAACTTTAACTTGTGTAGAGGAATAACGAGATGTGAGAGGCATGTGGGTGAAGTCTAGGAATATTTATCCCTCTATGTTTGGAAATGAGAGGGATGGAGAAAATATTGGGATAGGAGATTTTCAATGGAGGATTAGGTAATGAAAAGGAAGATAATAGGCTCAAATTTGTAGGCAAAATCTCTAAAAAATAAGCATTTATGTAATTTGAAATTTTCATGGAAAATAACAATTAGAGGTTTGAAGAATTGGAAAAGAAAATAAGTATGGTACAAAAGAGAATTGCAAAGATAGAAAATATGAAAATATTTATTATTGGGGTTCTCCAATAAATGGGTCCTTTTAATCTTTTTGTCAGGTCATTTAAATTTGATCATGTAATGATAAAAAAACAAAACAGATTACAACAAGAACTAGTCCCAGAGAAGAAAAAGACACTAGTCAACCAATCATTAAAGGTTGGCAGCAAGCAATAAACCCTTCATGGATATGATATCTTTTAAAATTTATATATTTTAATGTTTTATGAGTTAATTAAGAGTAAGACTATTATAATTAGAAGATAATGGTTTTAAAATTTTGAAAATTTTTTAATGCTCAAGACAAACAACTAATATGTATTTTCTATTATTTTATTAAAGGATTTAACCATAACTAACTTTTAATACTTTTAATATAATTAACATGTATTTTTTATTATTTTATTAAAGGATTTAATCATAACTAACTTTTAATATAAATTATCCATTTTAAAGGTAAAAAATATTTATGCAAAAATTACTAAAATTGTAATTATTCTTACTTGAAAGTAGACAAAAACATATACACATAATTAAATGTATGGCTCAAAGTTCAAACTTTCTTGTTTAAGGTTCTTTACATTTCCAAGAAAGCGATCATTACAACTTGTTATATTTACAATTTTCGTCAAACAAATGCACAAACAAATAGAAAGGAATGGGACGACATTGAGATTCACTAGGCGTTATTTATTCGAAGAGTGTACCCTAACATTCCATTTATTATTCATTAGAAATTAGATCACGTAACAAAATATTTATTATGAAACAACTTCCTTTATTACCACATTGAAATATTCCCTCATATCTGAATTTCTATTCAAGTTCAAAAGATGGTGGATTTATAGAGAAACCGCCATCTTAATAAAATGTTTCACAATATATATTTTATGTATATATAAAAAACAAATATATATATATATATATATATATATATGGATATCAATAAAGTGATTATGATTTAAATTTAAAAGCTCAGTTAAAAGTTTGTTTTTACAAGTTAATGATAAAAAAATATAGAGGTATCTGACAAGAGTGTAAGTTCAAAAAGTTATTTTAGGTGGTCAAATTTTCTCTTTATGTGATGATATTGATTCTTGTCAAAGCCTCGAAATTGTATCAACAAAAAATGGACATGTGACTTTGAACATTGAAATCTTTTTCCTACAATGAAAAAAAATGGATACGCAAACTCAACTCATTTTGTAGTCAATCCAACTCAGTTTAGATAGTGTTCTAACCGATTAATTTATCTATGCTTATCATATATATAATGATATTTTCTATAATAGATTCTTGATATATTTTTTATTAGTGTGAAGGATTTTCCTTCAGTCCATGGCTCCCATGTCAAGAGAAAGTTGGTCTACATTATCCAATTGAAAAAAGAATAGACAAGGATTTCCTACTTCCTTGCTAAAGTGCGATGTGGTGACATACCATGCCATGTTGGTAATAGGTATGGACATAAACTTACCCAAAACCTAGTAGACCATTTAGTTGCAATATAATTCCTTGATAACAATAACAAAGGACAATAATAAGTGGAATAATGTGTCTAAGGTTGTTGTTAACATAAATGCCAACAAATAATATTATCCTTTCTCTCTGCTATATTTGGCTAACAAAATGATGGAACTCCAACAATAGGGAGGAAATAGGCCAAGGAAAGTGAACTAAAAAATGGGAACATAAAGAAATTAGAATTAGATTCATTGATTGAGTGACATTGATGTATAAACTACTGTGGATATTCTGCTAGAACAATTTGTCACAACAAATCTAATAAAATATTGAAAATCTTTACTATTAAGGTTATTTTTCCATTAGATATCTAGAATATTTAGTTATTGATTTTTTGCTTATGCATGAAATAGATAAAATGAGGAAAATAGAGAATAGTCAAATACACTCAAGCCATCCACAGAAAACACAAGATATGACCTGAGAAAACCAATACGGGAGAAAACCCAAATAGAAGGTGAGACTTCTCTACTCTCTTTTCTCTAGTACGTAAATGATGCAAGTACAAAGAAAGAGGCATTCTTTGTGGAGTTTCATTTGATCTGTGGCCTGTATGGATTCTACAAAATCTCTCCTCCTCTATTATGTTCATAGATTACCACTCTCATATGTTTTGCTCATATATGGAACAAAATACCATGCAAAAGAATGGCACCCCTTCTCCTCCGACTGGCTCGGTATTTAACATAGCCTGATAGACATTTAGGGATAGTTTTTGACTTCCTCAACTCCCAATTGTGGTAAGGTTTTGAACCTTATATAATCATCTTGAATTCGTTCATATGGCTAGCCCCCATATGCATGAGTAAAGGGGGATGTCATGGCATCCTCTCATACCATGGTGGTCAACACGATAGGTCAACTTGGGGAAGGAATAATTTTTTCATACGAGCTTTGATTGATGCATGATCTACACCGTTGGAAAGGTTTCAGAGTATAGAAATATGTCCAAGGGGTGTGCACAAGTTTTGGACACTAGAACCCCCCAAAATGTTGTTTAATGCCTCAAAATGGCTCTGAAAGGTTTTAGATCCCAATTTTTGAAACTCAGACCTGTCACTTAAAATGACACTGCGAGCTTATTCCTCCATTTTTTCCACTCTAAAAGTATTGAGATAGATAAAAAATAATGTAATGATCCAATCTATATCATACCTCTGTTGGATTACTGAGAGGGGGGGTAAATCAGTAATAGATAAATTTAATCCGTTTTCACCATAAAATGCAAGTGTCATATCAACGTAGCATTAACATCCAATAGTTGTAGAGTAAATAAACAATGAACAAATGAGCAATCAAACACATACACAATACACCAGTGTTTTACATGGAAACCCAAAGCGGGAGAAAACCACATAATGATTTTTCTTATATGTCTTTAAGAATTACATTCATTGGAAGCACCAAATTCCTTTTTTTTCCAGTTGCAATTGGAAGGAGACTCCAACCCTGTAATTTCTCAGGCTACAACATGAGGAAAGATTCAACTCACCAATTCTATGCTTACAACCAGAAGGAGGCTACAACCCCCTAAGTTATCTGGATACAACCAGAAGGTGGCTACAACCACCTGTCCTTGCCCTGTCCAACCTCCCTGACGTAGAAGTAGAATGATGGAACCACTGTCACACTATCACTGTGAGATATACTGCTATAAAATTGTACCAATCAACCTGCACCAAACAACCTGTACCAATAACCTAAACCATACATCCACCATGCATCAACCTGTACCTCAACCTGTATGTTAAGAACCTAAATAAATCTACAAATATAATCACCACAAATACTGAGTACAAAATAGATCCACGGAGCAAGATAGAGGAAACCACACTTTATTATTACCAAACCCTTGAGGTAGGGAAACACCATACAATGGATCCTAATATGGAAGGTGTTATCACTCCAAGAAACTCCTTAGGGTTGTAGGCTAAGAATGCTTGGTAACTTAATAAATCATGAATAATGAAAGTGTGGATCAATGGGATAACTCAAGGGCTTAATGAGAAGAACAACTTATCATGCATCCAAATGAGCCAGTGCTTTTAGAAACCAATAATTAGATACAACATAGATAATTTTAGGGGCTAAATTTCGCAAATGGGCTAATTTTCCATCGTTTTTCCCAAAAAAAGATTCGCCAATTTCCATTTTTTCTAAAAACGATTCGCCCAAACTCCATAGAATAAAATTATTTTACCTTAAAAATCGCCAAAAGTTTATAGAAAGTATATAAAATCCTTCGAAATTTGAATATTTTTACAAAACTATCTCCAAACATTTTACATTTTGCATATTAAGGACTAGTAAGATTAGCCCATGTTTATAAATTTTAATATAAATTTTCATCCTTAAAATCATCCCTACGATACAGTAATTGAAATGGGATATGAAGAACACTATTCTAGATAACCAAGTACATTAACATGCAGGGTCATACAAGATAGCAAGAGATCATTCAATTCAAATTTATGAGCTAAATAAGAAGATGACAGTTCTTAATAGCTGAGCTAAATTGAATCAAATTACAGAGCAATGTAGCACATGAGAAAATATGACAATGGTAGCAAAAGAAGACTGTCATTCATATCAAGATAAGAGTCTTAGTACATATGCCAAAAAGTGTCTCCAGAATTGAACCCCTGGTTCATGTTCTATCCTTAGCTTTATAGCTTTACAAAGCAGTTCTGAGATCTTGAAAACATGGATCAAATAAGCTAAAAATAGTAAATCAAAATCTAGTTGCAAAAGATGTGGGATGATCCCCAAAAATGAGGTCAATCCCAGATTTCCTGGTCCTCCTCTCTTGTTGAGTGCTGGTGTAGTGCAGGATAACTTCCCAAGGCTGAATGCTGACTCTCCAAGATTTGTTGTCCTGATTTGCTGTCTTAGTCAAAGATGCCAAAAACCTTTGAAACACCTCGTCAATTCATAATCTATCAAAAATAGTTGTTGGATTTATCTTGATAATTCATCAAATGTTCATTAGAAGAGGTTTCAAACCTTTCCAGCTCAAAAAACTTCGATCTGTGTAAAAACTCGATCATTCTGGAAATGACAGGTTTTCAGTGGTTAACTTGGAAATCTCCTGAGCAAATTATCTACCGAAAGTCCAGTTTCGGTGGTTAATGAACAGTCGTCCTGTTCGCCTAAACCACTGAAAAGGAAGGTTTTCTAGAAATAAATTGCCTTAGGAAAAATCAAATTTCTCAGTCATGGAGAGTCCATTTTGCATGCTTGAATAGTCGATCGAAATCTACAAATCCTAAAATTTCCAATGGTGTTTTCAAATCTTCATTTGGAGCCCAGGAATCTATTCAAATGTTCCCTACAAGATTGGGCATCATTCTTTCAAAAATGCTAGTGCATTTTTTATCGCTAACAGAAGGGATCCTCTCCTGTTCACTTGCCTCTTTGAGGGGAAAACCTCCTAATGAGCTTCAGCTCACAATATAATAATTCTTTTCATATCCCATTACATTTCTTGAACCCATTTATATAGTGCTACCATCACCTAAGAACATTCTAGAGGAGGAATCTTCTAGAAGTAGATCCTTCTAAGAAGTCCTCTTACATTTATTATATCTAACCACCTATTTATTATATCTAGCTACCGTAGTGGGCCTTATTTAATAATATAGTGGACCTAGTCCACCTTACATTGAATGACCTCCACTATTATGAATATGTTATGACATTTTTACCCAAAACACATGTTTTAGACTAGTTTCAGGACTAGCCACAAACCCTATTTTCCATGGAGTGTAACTCCAAAACTACAATGACCCACAAGCTGAAATTTTTAACACATCTACTTGGATATGTTATCTAAATGGATTATAAATTTCACGGTCCGAATCATTCTATAAAAAAATTTATTGAGAAAATGGTGAGATGACCTGTAAATAACATACCTCGGAAAGCATCATCAAAAGAATTTATCATCCCTTGAATTTTGGCCTTCTTTACTTCACCTTATCTTTGAAATTTGGCTCAGATATCCTTTGGTTACCTCAGTCAAATGCAGATATTCAATATGCTCAAGTGTGATTAAAATGAAAGAGTATTGCCTCTTATTTATACTTTCATGTAGCTTCCTCAAGGGGTTACCTTTTAACCATCTTAACCCACTTTCCTTATTTTAGGGTTAACCAACTTCTAACCACTTGTCCAATTATTAATTTATCCATTAAATTTATTATTTAAATAATTTATTTTGTATCCACTTTTACTTATAGTACACTCATCACTTCACTTTACCTCAAGGGGTTACCTTCTAACCATCTTAAACCACATTCCTTATTTTAGCACTAACCCACTTCTAACCACTTGTAAGTTGGTAATTTATCCATTAACTTTATTATTTAAATAATTCATTTTGTATTCACTTTTACTTATATTACACTCATCACTTCACTTTATTATTTACCTTCTAAAATATTTTAAACCACTTTGACTACTTTGACCTTTTGGGGCTTCTAGAGGACTCATGAGGATTCTCCAACTTCACATGGCCATAACTCTCTAACCGTGAGGAGTTATGTGATGTTCCACATACCACTGGAAATGGAATGAATTGTACTATCCATATAGAATAATCTTTCCTACAAATATATCAAAACTCATACCATTATCCACCAAACAAACTTGGGTCCATTACCCAAACCTGAGTTCTCCAACTTCTCATGGCCATAACTCTCTACCCGTGAGGAGTTATGTGATGTTCCACATAACACCAGAAATGGAATGACATTTATTATCCATATAGAATAGTATTACCTTCAAATATATTAAAAATCATACCATTATACATGAAACAACCTTGGGGCCATTACCCAAATCTTTGTGCTACCGAAATTCACTACTAGACTTTCTCCAAAGGTTGACATCAATCACTAAGGGTTGAAATCAATCTACAATATTTCTCTCCAATTGTTGACATCAATGAAAACCAACAATCCATACCAATTGTCCATAAACCTAATCCATCTATCTGAGAATCTCCCCCTTTGGCATTGATGGCAACACCAACATTGATGGAAACACTTAGTCATGATAACATTCATGCTTATACTCCTCATCAATGTTTCTATCTCTCCACCTTTGACATCAATGGGAAAGGGTATCTCCCTTTGGGGCTGCCCCCATGTGACTATCGCTCCCCCTGGAACCATGCCTCTATGCTCTTTCTCCAAGCATTTACCTGTGCATCTGATAAATCTCTCCCCCTTTTTCATCAATGGAAAATGTATCTTTCCATGTGGGGTTGCTCCCCCTAACTGAACTGTCCTTGGGGATACTCCCCCTGATTGAACTCTTCCTAAAAACGATATTCCAACCTGAATTTTCCTCTTTATGGTGCTTCCTTGTGTAAATATAAGACATATAAGATAAACATTCAAAATAATTCATTTTGGAGTAGAAATTACTCCTAGTCTCTGGCGAAGATACTCAAAGGCTTCCCGTGGAAGCGGTTTTGTAAAGATGTCTACCACTTGTTATTTTGTGCCCACATATTCAACTATGATGTTCTCTTCTGCAACCTGTTACTGTAGAAAGTGATACTTTATTAGAATGTTCTTCGTCTTGGAGTGCATCACTGGGTTCTTTGAGATACTGATGGTGCTTGTATTATCATAATAGATTGGAATGGGCTCATCATACTCAATCTTCATATCTGTCAGATTTTGTTTCATCCATAGAAACTGTGTCCAATATGCTGCTGCTGCAATATACTCTGCCTCAGCTATAGATTGTTGGGTATGTGTTATATTCTTTGCACGAGTAGTAGTGTTTGAGTGTCTACACCGGGCGCGCAGGGGGG
>JASDQU010713542.1:0-14602 GCA_032191745.1 Picea mariana | reverse complement strand
CCAGGTGAAAAATCTCTGTGTAATGTTTGTATTTGCCATTGTATCTTTTCTGTTCTTTTCTGAATATCAGTTTGCAGTAGATATTGTACAAGGTTAGAATTTACATAGATAAGGATACTGATGATTGTTTCTTTCTTAACCATGATACTAAACACTCACTCAAGTAGAACGTTTCTCCATTGGTGCTTTGTTGTTCATCAATGAAACCTGCCCAATATGCATCTGTGTAGGAAATAAGTGACATATCCTTTCCTTTTGGATACCATAATCCAAACTCTTTTGTTCCTTTGAGATATCTGAAAATCCTCTTCACTGTTAATACATGTGATTCCTTTGGTGCTACTTGAAATCATGTCACATGTCCAACTACCTGCATTACATCTGGTCTGGATGTTGTCACATATAGTAAGATACCAATCATTGACCTATATTTCCTTTGCTTTGTAGAATTTGAATCATCATCTTTGCTCAACTTGTAACTGGTTTGCATAGGAGTGGTAACTGGTTTGCAATCTTCCATTCTGAACCTCTTTAGCATTTCTCTGATATACTTAGTTTGAGAAATAACAATTCCTAGGTTGCTTTGATGTATCTAAAGAACCCAAAAAATGATAGTTCTCCAAGTAATGACATTTCAAATTCATTATGCATGTCCTTTGCAAATTTATGGCTTAACCTGTAATTAGTACTTCCAAAACAATATCATCAATATAAATTTCAATTAACAAAATACTACCTTGAGTTACCTTGATGTAGAGGTTGTTGTCTGCACTTCCTTTCCATAGTTCATAGGGAGTTTTGTCATTGTTGTTTCTGAGCATTACTCTGTTTTGAACGTGAACTTTTGTATGCACTGCATGTGTCCAAAAAATATCTGTCAATTTGGAATCCATTAGCATTGTTAGAGCCATTTCCTGTGTAATTATCATCCATTATGATAATGCTTCTTTGTCTTTGAACCAATCTATGAATCCATGTTCTCGTCCACTTTCATATATCTGTGCAAACCTACTAATTATTCTTACAAATCCAGATATGTCCATACTTTTCAAGACTCTACTTGTGCAACTGTCCATAATGTTGACCCATTTATCACTATACTATCATGAAGTCTTGATTAATCTATCATATTGTACTTATGCTAACTAACTTCTCTGAATTTGTCTTCTCAAACTATGCAATCTACTCGAAGGATGGTTCTTTGGTCTATCACAGCTATCGCATAGACTCCCTCTGTCTAATATTCATATTACCTGGGAGTCTCTAAGTCGGATGGCTCAAAACAATTCCTACTCTGATGTGTATTCATCATCATCTTCATTGGTATATTCATCATCTCTTTGAGCTCTGAATTCCTTCTTTCTATTTATGGATTCATATTTCACTACAATACTTGAAAGTACAATCTCTTGAGCCTATTCATTATTTACTTGTCCTTCTTTTATTTCACTTATTTTCCAAACCTTTCTATATCTGACATCCTTATTTTTCTCTGTAGATTTTTCATCTCGTTTTATTTCCAATCTTGCGATCTTTGGGACCTGGTCTTTGTTCAACTATTCTTCGTGTTTTCTTATCCATAATTTCTTATATCTAATATCGGTGTTCTCTTTCATGGAAGTATCGATCATGCTTCTACAATCACGAGCTATGTGTCCATAGTTATGACATTTGTAACATTCAATGTTATGTGGGGCCACATAGGCATTTCTTGCTTGAACATTTCTTTTATAATCCATGCAATATGAAACCTTATGTCCAAAGTTAGTACAATAAAAAAAATGACCATAAATGAAACTTCCATACCTTAGAGTGAATGATCTTGTTTGTAGTGTAGTCCTGAATTTTTGCCTTGATTGATCATGATCATGATTGAAGCTTCTTTGTGGCTTGAACATGGATGGTATTCTTGAAGATGTATCTTTATTAGTTTTCTTAGATTCTAGTTGACCATGATTCCTTCCTTTGAGTACTTTTTCATAACTCTTTCTATTTTCTTCATTCTTCTTTTCTAGCAATGTAGAGTTCTTCTCTTCATTCTCTACAACTGATGTCTATGTTTATGTCTCTTCAATGTTCTTGTTGAGCTTGATGATTTTGACTCTTAGTGTGACAATTTCTTCTTCATGATTCTTAACCTCTTCTTATTTATTCATTATTTGAGACTTCATGACCTCTTTTGTTCTCTTTTCTTCTTCAAGTTTGATTTTCAATGTGACTATTTCTTCTTCTAGACTTCTGTCTTCCTGACCAAACTCTTCCTCAAGTTGGTATAAGTCATTGGTTCTTTCCTTGAGATGATCCATCAATATATTTTCTCTCTTTTCCAATTCTTCCTTTTGTGCAGTTGTGTTGGCTTCTAAGAATTTATTTTGATATTCTAGAGTTTCTTCAATTCTTCTAGCCTCTTCTAGTCGAGATCTTAAATTATTGATGACTTGTTAATCTTTTTCGGAACCTTGAACACTTTCCTTTTGCTTCATAAATTATTTCTTGGATTACTTGTTTTCTTCTCTTTCTTTCTTTAGATATTCAATTGCACTGATCAATTTTTCTCTGTAATCAACTTCTGCTTCTTCATACTCTTCCTCTTCTAAATATGTCTGACATGTTGAGCATATTTCTTATTATTATGTATCTACATCTTCTTTGGCATTTTCTAAATATGCGATAGGTGAAGAATATATGCTATGTAAGTTATCCCAAATTTCTTTTGTTGATGAACATTTACCAACCTTTTCTCTTATCAGATTAGGTAATCCTTCCCAGATGAAATCCATTACTATTTTGTTATTCTTCCTCAATTCCTTCTTGCCTCCAGTCTTTTCCCTTTTTGAGCTATCATATCCTGTAACAACTAATAGCCAAATATAATGTTTCCATGCCTATAAAAATTCTTTCGTCCTTATGCTCCACATCTCATACTTAAAACCATTCTAACCATGAAACATTGGTACTCCATTCTTAGAATAATCCATGATCTCCTTCCAGTGGTTAAAATGTTTCCTTAAGGAACTAGCTCTGATACCAATTGTTGGATTACTGAGAGGGGGGGGGGGGTGAATCAGTAATAGATCAATTTAATCCTTGTTCTCCATAAAATGCAAGTGTTATATCAATGTAGCATTATCATCCAATAGTTGTAGAGTAAATAAACAATGAAAAAATGAGCAATCAAACACATACACAATACATCGGTGTTTTACGTGGAAATCCAAAGCGGGAGAAAACTACAGAATGATTTTTCTTATATGTATTTAAGAATTACATTCATTGGAAGCACCAAATTCCTCTGTTTTCCAGCTGCAAATGGAAGGAGGATCCAACCCCCTAATTTCTTAGGCTACAACCTGAGGGAAGCTCCAACTCCCCAATTCTGTGGCTACAACCAAAAGGAGGCTACAACCCCCTAAGTTCTCCGACTACAACTTGAAGGTGGCTACAACCACATGTCATTTCCCCATCCAACCACCCTGACGTAGAAGTATAATGATGGAACCACTATCACACTATCACTATGAGATATACTATTGTAAAACTGTACCAACCAACCTGCACCAAACAACCTGTACCAATAAACTAAACCATACATCCACCATGCATCAACCTGTACCTCAACTTGTAATCAAATTGTACGATTAACAAGTGCATCAACCATGCACCAAGATGTACCAAACAAGATGTAATCAACCTATACCATAAACAATTGCATAAACCATGCACAAACATGTACCAAACAACCTGTAATCAACCTATACAATAAACAAGTGCCTCAACCATGTGTTGATTAATGTTGGTTGTTGTTGGCCCTTAGTTATGTAAGGGAGTGAAGATTAAGAAAGAAAAACAAAGTACAAACTTTGCATAAGGAACATAAACCGAGGAGGGGTCGAAGTGGTTAAAGAATCAAAAAAGAAGGAGCGAATCAAAGTAAAAGATAGTCATTGGAAGAGAAGATCAAGGAAGATAAAGGATCGAATAAGAAGGATCGTGAACAAATCAGTAAGCGGAAAAATACATCAACAAGTGTTGTGGAGCACCTTGCGAAAAATAAGGAAAGACATGTTGGAGAATCCCTTAAAGAACGGTTCCAGTTGACCTAGGGTTTTGGCACCTAGACTTTGCTATGTAATGTATAAATAAAGGTCTACAAGACCTGGGAGGGAGAGTTCTAGGTTGGTTCGTTGATATTATGGTTGTTGCTGTTCATTGTTGAGTATTGTTGTAGAGAACAGTATTGAGACTGTATTGTAAGATCTTAAGCTGGGTGCGAAGATCAACCCTATAGCTGGGTGCACAGGAAGGGGAGAGAGAAAGAGAAAGAGAGAGAGATCTGCAAGCTAAGTGCATAGATAGAATTGTATGTTTCCATTTAATATATCAAGAAACACAGTTCTATGGACATAGCCCTAGGGAGAGGGTGAACCAAGTATATCTTGTTGTTCTTTGTGAGTGATGTTGTGTTATTCGTCATCTGATATACTGTTATTGCATCATTGCATTAGATCAGATATATAACTTGCGAAGTAGGCTTAAGAGAGATAAAGAATAACTAGATTGTTGTTTGTTGTTGTCCTAGATCAACTTTTCATTTCCTCTGGTTGTAGACACTTGTGTCCTGCAACCCCTATAGCGACTTTGGGTGAGAATGCATCTACTTTGCAAGTGTTGCCGAAAGGGCCAGTAGTTATGGCTTGTTGGTGCACTGTTAGATTTGAACCTTGGGTCTGCCCCTGTGCCAAAAAATGGTTCTATTGTTGGGACTAGGATCGTTTTGAGGGAATGTCAAGGTGGTTCCCATCGAAGAAAAAAATTCAGAAGTGGATAAAAGAACAAGAAAACGACTTCGTTGAAACCCAGAACAAGAATCCTATCATTAGTATAGAAAAAGGGTTTTGAAGGTACATATTCATAGACATACACGAGATTTTCTTTGGAGGAATTCATAAAGAGTTATATGAGTGGCTAGCCAGATTGGCAGATACCCAGTTTGAAATCAAATCTAGACCACCTATGGTTTGGACAACGACGTCGATCAAGAAGGTCAAGAGAGTTGATAACATTGTATCTAGAGCGGTGGATATCTAGTTTGATAGAACTATTGGAGGGTACATTAATGAGTTTTCCATTGACAGAGTCAAATCGTATAGTCAAGCAGAGAGGTATTTCTTTAAGGGACCTAGAGGTAAGTTCCTACACTTTTTAAAGTTGAGGAATAATATGCTATTGCATGAGAAGAATATCCTGAAGATACAGTGAAGCTAATGTTCAAGAACTCATACAATGACAGTGACACAGAGGTTAGACACACGCACAGTGGGAGATTGTTCAGAGAGGTTCCTCTTGCAAACCTATTTAAGAAAAACTATAGAGACGAAGGATTCTACAGTGGAGAAGAAGCATATCTAACAGACGAAGAGTATTCAGAGTCCACAAGAACAGAGGAAGCAGGATCTGAAGAACCTCTCCGAGGAGAACCAAAAACTTTAGGCAATGCACCTACTATCGAAATAAGTAATATCACTCCTCCTGTTGTTTTAGAAGAATTAAGTAATCAGAGTAGTCAGAGTAGTCAAAGTATTGTTACAATCATTTTAGTACATACTCAGTCAAGAAACCAAGGAATATCTATGGCAGATGAAATGAGGCTACCTATATTTAGAGGACATGGATCTAAAGATATTGACTAGCACAGGTTCCTATGCGAAGCTTTTTGGATAATTAAGCAAGTCACCGATGAAACTGTTAAGAGAGATCAGTTCAGTACTACCTTGAGGGATCGCGCACTGAGCTAGTACATGAAGTTTTCTACAACGAATGCACATCCTAAACCACTGAATGAAATTAAGACTGCGTTGAGTGCATAATTCAAGAAACCTAAGTAAGAGTCACAATGCATTACATATCTAAAAGAAATCAAGCAGAAGGTCACTGAACCTATTTGGGAGTTTGATCAGAGGTTTAAGACCCTGACAGGCCACCTGAATTTTCAGATTTCAGATGAACAGAATAAAGAATGGTTCATTGCTGCCCTCCTAACACATATCAGAGTTCCTCTGATGCAATAGAAAATTGCTTTGCAGGCTGAAGCTCTGGAGATTTCCATGAAATTAGAAGCAACCCCTGTAGGTGAAGCTAGCCCAAGTATGAGCCAAATTTTGAATCAGTTAACTAGTTTATATTTATAGGTCGAATATATGAAGAAAGATAAGGGAAAGGAGAAAAGAGAAGGTATTTGGTGTATCTGATGTAAATACGAGGGCCATGAAAAGGAGCAATGTCCCCTATTTCATGAATACTTGGCCTCTGAAGCACCTAGTCCTTTGAATCAGGTTATTGTACCTTGGTGCGACGTATGTAGAACTAGACATCGTCCTGGTGAATGTTATTATATGAAAAAATATGTCCAGACACCTACCAATATTTACTACACATTCTGTAAGTCTGTGGGACATGATGAGAAGGATTGTAGGGCTTATGACCTCATGCATGAAATATCAAGGGAGACATATAGAATTCAAGGAGAAGTACAACAAGAAGGAAATAATGCACAGTTCAACTCCCTAGGAAGAGTAAAGTTCAACCCTCGCGGTGGATTCAGAGGAAGAGGACGAGGTGGAGGCATGGGTCGAGGTAGAGGTCAAATTATTTGTTATAACTATGCACAACCATGACACTTGGAAAGGGATTGTCAGAACCCTTGTACCACTTGTAACTATTGTAAATTGTTTGACCATGTCATTGAATATTGTCATTGAATATTGTAACTCATTTGACCATTTCATTGAAGACTGTAACTCCAGGAGGGATGAGGAGGAAACCAACCAGTACAATCAATATCAGCAGAACCTCGCAGTGAAGACCCCAGAGTCATTGTTATTACTAGAGGAGGCGATGTTACAAGAGAGAACATAGTGACTCCAGGAAAGATTGTAGAAGGATCAGGGATCAGAAGAGCTATAGAGAAGGCACAGTTGTTTGACCCAAGGATAGAGAGGCATACTTTTGAGGAAGAAAGGAAATAATTTGTAGAAGGATAAGCTTCTTCATCTAAGGCACAACTAGAAGTAAGGGAATGTGGAATGGCTCCGGCATTTGATCAGTCTGCTAAGAAAGGAAAAGAGGTAAGAAAGCTTATGGAATTATTATGTACTTTAATTAATTTGATTAAGTATGAAAGAGCTATACAAGATATACAATACTTGATAAGAAAATATGAGATAGGAAGGGTATATCCTCTGCTGAATAAAGTACTACATAAAGTATCGAGAAAGAGAAGGACAAACAAGGAATTACACCTTAGTGCTCAGATTGGAGACTATGATGTGGACTATGTGGTCCTCGACTTAGGATCAGAAGTCAGTGTTATGACGAAGAAGACTTGGGCACTGATGAGAAAACCTATATCGATTTACTCTCCTATTAGGCTCAGGATGGCTAATCAACAGGTAGTGAGCCCCTTTGGAAGACTAGATCATGTTCCTGTAGACATTGATGGGATAAGGACATTTTCAGACTTTGAAGTGATTGAAATTGTTGATGCTAGATTTCCCTATCCTGCGTTGTTACGAATTGTTTGGGATTTCAACAATTCGATTGGTGTTGAGCTAAAGAAGAAAAGAATGGAATTTGAGGGTAATAGCCTCAAATTCATCGCACCTATGGACCCGGATGAAGGTCGCAGAGCAGGGATGATTTTAAGGATGGAAATTTATTTTAAAATGTAGAAACCTTGGCGAATCTTACTAATCCTTCATATGCCAACTATAAATGATTGGCGATATTTTTGTAAAAATATTCAAATTTCTAAGGATTTTATATAGTTTTTATAAATTTTTGGCGATTTTTAAGGTAAAATAATTTTATCCTATAGAATTTGGGTGAATCATTTTTAAAATAGCGAATCTCGATTTTGGAAAAACCATGGAAAATTAGCCCATGACCGAAATTTAGCCCCTAAAATCATCCCTGTCGTAGAGACACATAACCTATCAGGGAAGAAGACCATGTGTATGAGTTAGAGAACATCTACAAACTGATAGCAAGACAACATGATTACATTAATCCTACAACAGATGAAAATCTCAATTGGTGAAGTGAAAGTGTATGTTCATCAGATTCAAAAGAGGCATTAGAAAATTGGTAGAACAAAATGTATGAAGTCTCCACACGGTGATGTGCCAGATTAACTAGAGCAATTCATTGGATTGGCATAGAAGTAAGTAATCTTCCAACATTTGATGGCTTGAATCAGTTAGAGACTTTTCTAGCTGACTTTGAGAAGATGGTACCAGTACAATAGTGGATGTTTGCATTGGATGAGGCATTGAAATCCACACCAACTATATGGTGGGGAGAACATATGAGGAACATCGCAGAGTGGACACAGTGTCACACCTTATTGACAGTGTGTTTTTCATACCAAGAAGAAGGATGCAAAGTTTTTTACACATGCCAGAGTTGTCCTAAGGACCACATGCTAAGTTGTGAGGAAGCCTGGGACAACACTCCTAAAGAATAGTGGGTACATAAGTTCATTAACACCTTGGATACTATGCCTATCAACTGGTATCTTCAAGAAAAACTGTGTCTCATCCCTACATAATGGTATGAAATGATTCAGAACTTCATAACTATGTTTTTATTTGAGATTCAGTAGCCTACAATAGATCAGGCTTTAAAAATTGTAAGACAAAAGGTATTTTAGGAGGCACCTAACCTCCCTTTTGAGAAAGAAGAAGATGAATGGACTGCGCCTCTTCAACAATTACATGAATGTTATAACATCAATGTTGATGAGGATGATGACCCTAGAGATGTAAACATTGCAGAAACTAAAGGTAACAGAGACATAGAAGGACCAAGGATTGAACTACCTTTTATTGGACAACCCATTAAAATTAAGAAAGTTAATATTGGAACAGAGAAAACACCTAAATTAGAAAATATGGGAGACTATTGGGATGATGCTACTATCAACAAGATCAAAAACATCTTGCATGAATATCAGTATTTGTTTCCAACCAAGTTCACAGACATGAATGGAATTAAAGGGCCCATGGGACAAATGAAGATCCCCTTGAGATGAGATGCAAGACCTATTAAGCAGAGACCTTATAGACTGAATCCCAAATATAAACAAAAATTTAGGATTGAATTGGATAGAATATTGGACGCAGGAATCATAGAACCTATTGAATAATCTGAATGGATTATCCCTACGGTGGTCCAAGATAAGAAGACAAGAAAAATTATAATTTTCGTAGATCTAAGAAAGCTGAACGATGCATGTCTACATGATCCATTCCCTACACCCTTTACCGATGAAGTTCTAGATAATGTAAGAGGAGAGGAGGTCTACTCATTCATAGATGGATTTTCAGGGTATCATCAAATTAGGATTACTAAGGAAGATCAACATAAGACCACATTTGCAATAGAATGGGGTTCTTTTCATTACACAGTGATGCCCTTTGGATTGAAGAATGCACCAGCCATGTTTTCCAGGGTGGTGGTCAAAGCATTTAAGGACTTTATACACAAGTTCTTGGAAGCATATTTTGATGATTGGACTATATTTAGAGTACTAAAAGACCATATTGAATGTTTAAGATTGATGTTAGATAAATGTAGGCAATGTTAGATTGCCCTGAATCTGAAAAAGTGTATTTTATTTTCACCCTTTGGAGTGCTGCTAGGGCATATTGTGTGTAAATAGGGATTGTTGGTGGATCCTTCCAAGATTTCCATCATTGTTGATCTACCTCCTCCCACTTTAGTTATATAGTTGTGCACTGCATTGGGGCACACATGATACTATATGAAGTTTATTAAGGGTTATGCACATATAACAACAGCTATGGAGAAGCTATTAAAGCAAGACAGTAAGTTTCAATGGATAGAAGAATGCCAGCAGAGCTTCGACACACTAAAACAAAAAATGGTTACTGCGCCAATATTGGTTTTTCCAGATTGGAGTAAGGAGTTCAATGTCCATGCCAATGCTTCATCCATTGCACTAGGAGAAGTTTTAGCACAACCGGGTGCAAGAGACATAGACCACCCTATAGGCTTTGCTAGTAGGAAGCTTTCTACAACTTAAAGGAACTATACTACGACTGAAAGAGAAGGCTTGGCTATGGTATACGCGTTGCATAAATTAAAACACTATTTGTTGGGACGAAATTTTAAGATGTCCACTGACCACTCTACATTGAAGTACTTAGTCAACAAGCCATTATTGGGGGGAAGAATATGAAAATGGTTATTGCTATTCTAGGAGTATGATTTTGAAATTGTGGTCAAGCCAATGAGAATGAATAAAGGACCTGATCACTTATCCAGGTTAGAACATGGAGAGGAACCTACTAGCCTGGAGGATACACTTCCAGATGCACAGTTGCTAATCATCAGAAAAGTCAATGATCACTTCACCGAGATAGTCTAGTTCCTGTCCACAGGAATGGCACCTCACGAGTACACAGTCATTCAGAAGAAACAGTTGGTAGTATGTGAATCCAAATTTCAACTCATAGCTAGACAGTTGTATAAGATGGGACCAGATGAGATCTTGAGGTGATGTGTTATGGAGGCATAAAAACCATTGATTCTTGTAGAAGTGCATGAAGGCATCGTAGGAGGACATTATGCAAGGAAATCAATAGCGCAAAAGATTCTCAAAGCTGGCCTCTGGTGGCCTAATTTACATAAATATGCTAACGAATACTACAGAGCCTATGATGTATGTCAAAGAGTAGGAAATCCTTCTAGAAGGGATGAGATGCCTTTAGCACCGCAATTAACATTACAAGTATTCTAGAAGTGGGCCATTGACTTTGTGGGACCTATTAAACCACCAAGAAGGTGCATAAGAGCTAGATACATTATCACTACGACAAAGTATTTGACCAGATGGGAGGAATCAAGAGAAATTAAGGAATGTAGTGCAACTACAACTACATAGTTTATCTTTGAGGATATTATAACCAGGTTTGGATGCCTAAAGATACTCATGAGTGATCAAGGCACACACTTCATCAACAAAGTTATTGAAGCCTTGACTCAGGAATTTGAAGTTCATCATCAAAAGAGAACTCCATACCACCCGTAGGTGAGTGGTAAAGTCGAAGCTTTCAATAAGATCTTGGAGACAGTGTTGATCAAGGTTTGTAGTGTTAACAAAGATGATTGGGATTTAATAATTCCAACAGTATTGTGGGCTTATCGAACTACTTGTAAGAATTTAACAACATAGACTCCCTTTAAGTTGGTATATGGCTTGGAAGCAGTGGTACCTATGGAATACTTGGTTCGTAGTCTAAAAATTGCATCATTTACAGGTATGGATGACACCGACATTTTTCAAGACAGGCTTGCGCAGTTACTAGAACTAGAGGAAGACAGGTTCATTGCAGGATTTCATAAGTAGGTACAAAAAGAAAGGGAGAAGTCTTATCATGACAAACAGATCAAGAGGAAGGCATTCAAGAAAGGATATTTGGTATTGTTATATGGCAACAAATTCATAATGCATCCAGGGAAGTTCAGGACACATTGGCTAGGGCCATTTGAGGTTGCCTATGTTACAGAAGGAGGAGTTGCATAGATGAATACCCTTAATGGAGAATGGAAAGAAGGTTTGGTAAATGGGAGCCGGTTGAAATTGTATTATGAAAACCAACTGCCTCACCACTCTCAGTAAAAGAAAAGGAAGAGGGGTCTAGGTACCAGGTGCATTTTAAACTCAGTACTAGACACAGAAAATATAGTCTTCACAACCATGGGAAGGGACAGAGAAGAAAGCACAAGCTACTCCATGTAGTCTGCACTCGAAGTGATACAAAATTTTCAATCTTATAGTGACTCAAGACGAGTCACATGTGAGTGTTGGGGGGCTGTTGGCCCTTGGTTATGGAAGGGAGTGAATATTAAGGAAGAAAAATGAAGTATGAACTGTACGAAAGGAAAATAAACTAAGGAGGGGTCGAAGTGGTTAAAGAATAAGAAAAGAAGGAGTGAAGAAAAATAAATCCTAGCCGTTGGAAGAGAAGATCAAGGAAGATAAAGGATCAAAAACGAAGGATCATGGAAAAATCAGCAGGTGGAAAAAGACATCAATGAGTGATGTGGAGCACCTCGTGGAAAAGAAGGAAAGACAGGTTGGCAAAGCCCTTAAAGCACAGGTCAAGTTGACCTAGTGTTTTGACACCTAGACTTTGTTATGTAATGTATAAATAAAGGTCTAGAAGATCTAGGAGGGACATTTCTAGGTTGTTTTGTTGATACTATGGTTGGTGTTGTTCATTGTTGAGTATTGTTGTAGAGAACAATATTGAGACTGTATTGTAAGATCTTCAACTGGGTGCGCAGGAAGGGGAGAGAGAAAGAGAAAGAGAGAGAGATCTTGCAAGCTAAGTGCACAGATATAACTGTATGTTTCCATTTAATATATCAAGAAAGACAGTTCTATGGACATAGCTCTAGAGAGAGGGTGAACCACGTATAACTTGTTGTTCTTTGTGAGTGATGTTGTGTTATTCATCGTCTGATATACTATTATTGCATCATTGCATTAGATCAAAGATATAACTTGCGAAGTAGTATTAAGAGAGATAAATAATAACTATATTGTTGTGTTTTTTTTTCCTAGATCCACTTTGCATTTCTTCTGGTTGTAGACACCCATGTCCTGAAACCCTCTATCGCTACTTTAGATGAGACTGCATCTGCTTCACAGGTGTTTCCAAAAGGCCCATTAGTTAGGGCTTGTTGGTCCACTGTTAGAGTTGAACCCTGGGTCTACCCCTGTGCCAATAGTTTTCGTTGATGCAACCCTTGAAAAAAGTCCAGTAGCGAATTCCAGTAGCACAAAGGTTTGGGTAATGGACCCAAGATTGTTTCATGTATAATGGTATGAGTTTTAATATATTTGAGGCTAATACTATTATATATGGATAGTACATGTCATGCCATTTCTAGCAGTATGTTGAACGTCACATAACTCCTCAGGGTTTGAGATTTATGGCTTTACGAAGTTGGAGGACCCTCATATGTTGGCTTGAAGCCCCAAAAGGTCAAAGAAGTCAAAGAGCTTGCAAAGAACAAATTATTATTTAAATGATAAAGTAATGTGACAAACTCAAGAAGGATTATTTAAATAATAAAGTGAAGTGAAAAAATCAAAGAAGATTATTTAAATGATAAATTGAGGTGACAAAGACAAGGAGGAATATTTAAATGATAAAGTAATGGAGAAATTTCTAATTATGGAAAGTGATTAACCCTAAAAATGAGGAAAATATTTTAAGTGACCTATAAATGGGTTAAGTGGCATAGAAATAGGTTAAGTGACCTAAAAATGGGTTAAGTGACCTATAAATAGGTTAAGTGGCCTATAAATAGGTTAAGTTGCCTAGAAATAGGTTAAGTGACCTAAAAATGGGTTAAGTGACCTAGAAATAGGTTAAGTGACCTAGAAATGGGTTAAGTGACCTAAAAGATGGAGAATATAAATAAGAGGCAAGGCTCTCTCATTTTACATCACACTTGAGCATATTGAATATCTATAGGTGATTGAGGTAAAAAAAGGATATCTAAGCCTAATTTCATAGGGAAGGTGAAGAAAAGAAGGCTGGAATTCAAGGGAGGACAAATTCTTTTGATGATGCTTTCTAAGGTATGTTATTTATTGGTCATCTCACCATTTTCACTATTACGTGTTTTATATAATGATTCAGACCATGAAATTGATAGGACATTGAGGAAACATATCCAAGTATCTGTGGTAAAACATTCAGCTTGTGGGTCATTGCAGTTTTGGATTTACACTCCATGGAAAATAGGGTTTGTGGCTAGTGTTGAAGCTAGTCTAAAACAGGTGTTTCGGGTAAAAACATGATAACTTATTCATAATAGATCCAAATTTAGTAAGACAAAATGTGTTGGTTATAGAAAATTCTGTAGTATTTTGTGTAACATTTTTAGATCCATTCAACAAATATTTTGTGTGGGGCACGCTCTACAGAGTCTCTCTCTAGAATAAACCAGAATTCAACAAGGTATGCCATTTTTGCTATAACTCCTTTTATGAGAGGTTACAAGTAGTGACAAATGGAGGAATTGTATAAAACAAACTGAAGAACATTGTGTACTACTTTCAAATATTTATTCATTACAGGTACATAGTTATGATTATTTCAAGTTAGGGTTGTTGACTAGTCCCAAACTAGTCATTTGAGACTAAAGAAAAGGTTGATGAAAATGCTAGTCTCTTGCTATGAAAGTTAAGGAAGGTTTGTAGGTATTTTTGTACAACTGAGAGGGGGGGGGGGGTGAATCACTTGTTACCGAGCTTAAACAATTATGATTATTTTAAAATCTTTGTGTAGCACTGAATGGAAATCACAATAATGCAGGGAAGTAAGCAATAGAACATTCGACATCATTCACACATATGAAATATATGGAAACAGATATTTCCTGAGGAAATACATAAAGGGTAAAAACCTCTTCTTCTTTATATGATAAGTAATATTTACATTCTGTACATTATCATACTTATGAGCACCAACTCATAATGAGGCTACAACCTCTATTTTGCAAG
>JASDQU010713541.1:32937-44822 GCA_032191745.1 Picea mariana | reverse complement strand
GTATACACGAGCTGAATTGCAATATATAGTATAACAAGCGAGTGAGAAATACAATTTATTTTCCAAAAGAAAATGTTTGTGAATTATATGTCAATTTAGAACATGATCGAGTCATCTAATAATAAAAAGATTAAATTTGTGAAGCAAGAGTCATTACCACATGGCATAACATGATATGTTTCAGGTTTCAGATTGTTAGAATTGAAAAGGCGGAAAATACAATTCACATATTATAATTAACAATCACACAGATAATGAACACATGTATTTCACGTGTTTTACTCAAACATTGGGCTACATCCACCAAGCATAGCCATCGGTTGTATTATTATTCATATTATGGATATTACAACAAACTAACAAGTTCTCTCTCTCTCTCTCTCTCTTTTGCCTATACGGGCTTACATGAATTTATATACATTCACAAGAAACTAATTATTAAATGAAATCCCTATCCATATTCTAACTTGGACTATTTAGTTGTAACCAACGGAAAATAATAGCATCCAAATCCATCATTGGAAGAATTCGTTGTCACCAAATCCGAAAAATCTCCACCTTGACAACAATTAACCTGATACCTTGCTTCTTCCTTTTGTTCATCACCTTTTATGCAAGCCAAGAGAAGCCAAGCACCACTTGCATTTTCTCTAATAAAACGGGTTTCATGATCTCGCATGTGTGACTTACATGATTTTGTATTTTCTGAGGGGTCACTCCACCTCTAACATGACTTCCAAAACTATGTTGCGAGACATATTTAGTGATAGATCTCATTCTATCCAAGACACATGTAAAATATACATTACAATTATCACATACCATCTCAGTGTAACCATTATAGGTGACATTTGTGCTTCTCAAACGTTGAAGCACCCATTTTACTGCAACACCTAAATCTGTCACGTATCTGACAACATCATTAGCATGTGAAACATCTAGTCTGAACCATTTCATCACATACAACATACCTCCTACTGAACTTACACAAGACATAAATTTTTCTTCTTTATAGACATGACCTATGCTTGAAGAAAACATATATTGGAAAGCAAGAGGGATAAAAACTAGTTTTACAATGTTCATACTAAACTCCAATCACAACTTACCATTACCATCTCTGCGTACTTCCATGCCCATAATCTGTTTTGCTACTCCTTGATCCCTCATCTTTTTCTTGTCCACTTGAGTCATTTTCTTACTGATTGTATCCATGATTTGGCTTGGATCGAGGATATCATCAACAAATAACATCAATACTGTGAATCTACTATAAACTATATAGTCATTCTTACCCTTTGAAAATTTTTGACTCCTTATGAACGATTCAAACTTCTTGTATATTTTTCTAGGTACCAATAGAACATATAATGAATTACCTAGCATGCAAACAAATTTACTGTTGCAATCTTGAATCAACCCTTTTGGTTGTTCCATACATAATATATCTCTGTCAAGGATGACATTGTGAGAAGTAGGATCCCACACACAACATCCCTTTATACCACCGTCATAACTTGTAGAGATATAAAACAAGCAGGAATTCAGAAACAAAGATTTAAAGTATGGAAATTATTTATTGCTTACCAGTATGTGAAATTATTTATTTCTCTTATGACCTTGATGATTCTTCCATGAAAAAGAAGATACATATGTNAGCTCAATTACATATCTAACGTTTGTTTATTCCCTAACAATACCATTAAACATCCTAGTTTTAATTCTTCCAACCCCAACAGTTTTACAGGGAATACCATTTCCCATAAACACTACACCCTCATCAACAGAGTCATAAGACATGAACCGATTTGTATGTGAGCACATGTGATGGGAGGCACCTAAATATAACTGCCACTCTTCTTGATATTGTAAATTACTAGAAACAGATAAAACTTGATCAGTCATACCTAAATTTGTTACAACCAAATTTGCATCCTTCGTAAAATTTTCCTCATATTCATTTCCCTTCCAACAATCTTTCTTGGGATGCCCTGTTTTTCCACAGTACCAACATTTTTCTTTACCATTTTTGTGTCTTTACTTAGACCAAGAAGAACTTCTCATATTCTTCTTTGTAGTTCAACTTCTCACCAAAATCCCCTCTAAAGATGAGATTTCTTGACTATATTTTCTCCTCATCTCCTCAACCAACAAAGCTCCCACAACAGGGTCATAATCTAAATCATCTATTGAGCTAAATCTAATAGAGGTGACTAGATTATCCCAAGACTCAGTAAATGAACACAATAGTGTAATAGCCTTATATTCATCTTCAAATTTAACTTCCATACTAGTCAATTAAACTATAAGGGTATTGAAGGTATTTAAATGGTCAATAACTTTTGTACCTTCTTTCATCCACAAACTGTACAACAGTCTCTTCAAGTAGATTATGCTCGTCAAGGAATTCATCATATATAGACTTTACAACATGCATGATGTTGTATCTTCTCCTACGATATTAAACATAACATCATCCTCTAGACATAAACAAATGGTACTAAGAGCTTTTGCATCTAGATCTTCTCATTCCTCATTCGTCATGGTGACTAGTTTCTTTGACTTGCCTTTTTACTTTTCAACTTCAAACTTTGAACTTGCATCTTAGTCATTAGCAAAAAGTCTTCTAATACCCAAATCACTCCTTATAATAACCAAAAACCCTTTTTAAAATAATGTAGAGGAATAATAATATAATCTTAACAAGGTTTAATAAAAAAAAAATAATAAAAAATTAACCTTAACTTTAATTCCTCCTCCTTTTACTTTTTACCTTTTTACCTTATACTTTTACTTAATCCTTTTATTTCATGAGATTTTGAAAGATATATGTACTGTTCTTCAACTATATTGAAATATGTACGCACTGTGGCCATGTAGAAATTGACGCACTTCACATAGAAGTTGTTCTTCTTTTTCTCTCCTCTAACGAGATTTTATACTACTTGTTAGAATTGAAAATGCGGAAAATACAATTCACATATGATAATTAACAATCCTACAGATAAGGACGTGGTTCACTCAAAAGTTGGGCTAAGTCCACCAAGCATAGGCATCGGTTGTCTTATTATTTAGATCACTACATGAATTTATATACATTCACAAGAAACTGATTATGAAATTCAATCCCTATCCATATTCTAACTTGGTCTATCATGCAGGATAATAGAATCCAAATCCATCATTGAAGAAATTCATTATCATCAAATCTCAACACAGACACCAATAAAAAATCCCAACAGACACCAATCGAAAATTTCAATTAGAAAATCATTTTCAAAATAAAAAAATTACTGTATATGTTTGGTAACATCTATATATGTTTGGTAACATCTATATGTTCTGGTACCATCTTGGTAGATTACACTTTGTAATTTATTTACGAATGAAACGCAGTAAGTAGCATGTGCTCGATGACCCACTATCCTATAGAATTCAAACTAATATTTTTATATTTTTATAAGTTTAGTTGTCAGTTTGGCCAGAATTTATTAGATATTATAATTACTACAATGTTTTATGATATGTATTCATTTATCTGGTAGAAAAGTCATCCTATCTGCTGTAAATTGAATCAATCAATTCTCAACTCCGCCGATCCGCTGCAAATTGAATCAATCCATTCTCTACTAATAGACAAAGAAATAAAAATGGAATCCACCAATTGAAATTGAAAGGTCAATTTCCATCTACACAACCAGTCCATATATCTGGCCATTGTGGACCTTCCAAGCCACTAGGAGTTTTGCATGCTTAAAAAATAAATCAAGATAAATATCAAGAAGCCCAAAAGAGACATCTAAATAAAAGAGAAATCCAAATAAATATGAAAAGGTCCAGTCATCATCTCATTGCTGGTCTTTTTTAAGGTTTAAAATATGACACGGAACTAATACAATATCTTTCAAATCCAACTCAAACCAGGAAAATGGAACTTTTTCCAACTCAAACCAGGAAACTAATACAAAGAATCTTGTAAAGCCAAACCCTTAGTAAAGATCACAAACGGTGAAGGACCTCAATAGATGAAGCAAGTATTGTTATTGTATAGCATCACTCTTCCATATTTACAATAAAATGGAGGTTGTCTCTTGCATGACAAAGCTCTATGATATTGCATATTACATGAACATAATACTATTATATATATATATATATATATATATATATATATTACTTTTAACCTTTGTTTTAATTTTTAAGTGTTCTCTTTTTGCAGACTTAACTTTTTATTTCTTTTTCTCGAACATGGAAATCATTACATAAATTGTCTAAGTGGTACACCTAGACCAAGGAGGTATAACCTTCTTATCTGGATATTAGGCAGGCAGAAGTTTGAATTTGGACAATTTTACAAGAAGAATTTCAAATCCAGATTACTGGACGAAACTATATTTGCACGGACCTGAGTTTTCCCATGGAGGGATGTTGTCTCCATCTGCCATTGTAAGGTGTTACTTGCATGCAGAATCAGTTGTTCGATAAGAATCTGTTGAGTTGTTCGAATCGGTTGATGCGGGATGAAGCCAACATTATCAAGGGAGCAAGTGATATGGCAAAGCCCTTCTCACTTAATTGATCCGCCTCTTATTGAGGGAGGTTTAATTGATCCGAGTCTTATTGAGGGGTTAAACACTGAGATCTTGTAGCTTCCGACTAACTGTACTTAAAAGATGTATCGTTGGTTCTACCTGTACTTTAAACAAATTTATATATATGGAAAGTCACATGTAAAATCCCGTAAATGAAAATGAACCCCATTCTCATCTTAAAGGAAACTGCAAAGTCCCTGATTTATCCAATGAACTGTCACCGAGTCTTATACAGTCTCACGCTTCTCTCTACTTCTCTCATCAGCAGCTACGTTCATCCTAAAGGAAACTACAAAGTCCCTGATTTATCCAATGAACTATCACCGAATCTTAGACAATTTAATGTTTCCCTCTACCCCTCTCATCAGCAGCTACGTTCACCCGTTTTGAGGCCGTATACGTTTTCATCATCCCTCATACACAAAGTTTTCTCGACAGCGACATAGCCGTTGCAGTGGCACTTGTTAAACTAGGTGTTACTAATCACAAATAGTATGCATGGGAGGGTCAACAAATACTCATTATGCTTAAAAGTGTACAGTTATTGACAATGAACACATTTAACTTTTTGACAATGGACACATTTAAGATTCAAATAATTAACAAACTTAATTGAAATTATAAATTTATTTTATTATTAACTTCACATTTAACTTTTTGACAATGGACACATTTAAGATTCAAATAATTAACAAACTTAATTGAAATTATAAATTTATTTTATTATTAACTTTTTATCAATTTACAGTATTAGATTTACATTTATACCAAATTTACAGTAGCATAATTAGAATCCATCCTTTCATATTCTTCTTTTTCATCTTACCAACAGTACACCTTTCTACTTTCATCAACTGACGTCAGGATCATAAAATAACAAAAACCTTTAGTGCCTTCATTATCATTATGTTAAGATGTTATTGAGTCCAATAATTCAAGATGTCTTTCAAAACAAAAAAGATTATCATTATGTTAAGATGTTATTGAGTTCAATAATTCAAGGTATCATTCAGAACAAAAAGATTTAAAGGTTTGAATTCGATGGCAAAATTATGTTTTATTAGTGAATTAAGTATTTTTATTCAAAATTTATTATTTGTTAATTCTATCAATTTAAAGAATAAGGTTTAATAAATATTATGTATAATATTCAAAGCAAACAAAATATATGTTGGAAAATAATGTGTTAGTCAAAAATAAATATTTAATATAAATAATGTTTTTACTAAAGTTAGAAATGATTAAAAAAGAAAAGAGTTTTTGAAAAAAAATAAATTAAATTTCCGTGAAACAAATTTTGAACAAATGATCATTTGCTATTGTTTAAATTGTATTTTTAAATTTATAAATATAATTAGTGTCATGAAATTTTTCATTATAATAGAATTATACAAAATGCACAACTCAAATATTTAAGATTACAAAAATTTCTAACCAAATTTTTAACAAATTTAATAAAAAAAATACACATCAAAATGATCAAACATTTAAATTACTTTAGGTATTGCTCTTCAAACATTTAAACTACTACTACTCAAATATCTACGATTACAAAATATTTTAACCAAATTTTCAACAAATTTAATTAAAAAAATACACTTAAGAAAAACATTTAAACCACTGTACTGCTCTTCAAACATTTAAACTACTACAAAGAAAAAAATAAAACATTTAAACTACTGTATTGCTCTTCAAACATTGAAACTACTACAAAGAAAAGCAGTGGCTCTTCACACTCAAATGTATGTTCCTCGATTAACATCGCTGGATTCACGGACAGTTGTATTCATTCTTACCCGTCATAATCCCACGGACCTCTGTTTGAAACTCAACCAGCTCAAGACCTCGGACCATGGATTTGCCGATAATGGCACTGGTAAAGACCATTATTAAGTATAATCACCATGGAAGATTGAAAATGGAATATTTTCCAAATGAATTCCAGGAGTCCGATCCTATTGGATGCCATAATTTAAATAGGAGGATATGAAAAACAACAGAATTATTATTCATTGATGATGATTAATATCCATTAAAACTAATTGGTTCATGGTACTTTAACAAGGTAAGAGATTGTTCTAGTTTCTTTTAAATTAGGATATATCGTTTGAAATATATATATATATATATATCAGATATATTATATATATAATCTATAATCAAAAAAAAAAATCTAATAATAAATATATTGAAAAACTTTAAAATATAATTTATTAATTGAAAACGAAAAAACCGTACCGATCAGTATAGAGCTCGCTTTGGAATGTACTCATAATTATCCTTCTAGGTTGAGTGGAGCCATTTCCGAGTATATCCTAAAGGGAATATAGCGAAAGTGGCTATAACTAATGCTCGAAAAAGGATGATTAAAATGTATATAGAAGCTTTAGACTTCTCATATGGGGTAACTTTGATAGCTTTATAATACGGTATGGTATGTAGTGAGTGTGTTACAGCCAACTTAAGTGTACTTAAGATATAATATAACAATTTATATTAATATTTATTTTTCAAAATCTCATTTCAAATTGCAAAAGAAAAAATATAGAATTTTTGAGTGAATTATAAATTGTAACTTAATGTGAAAAGGAGGTTTTAAAAATTCAAATATTTTGATCATTGTTATATTTAATAGATAAGGTTTTTTTTGTATTCCTTGTCAAAGGTGTAGAGGGATTATAGTTATGGATAATTCATTGACTTTATATTAATATGTCCATTGACTATAAATTTTCACATCATGTGTATTGTTTGAACTATAGAAGTAAAAACGTTATTTTTTATATAATAAAAAAAGCCTTATGTGTCATTATCTCATTGAACTATAGCTTCATTGTTCCCAATGTTGTAAATGTTTAGATATCCAAAGTTTTGAGCTTAGACATTCTTTTTTAATTTTTACGACATTTTTACTGAAACGTTTACATACTGAAAGTTCTGAGCATCGATGTTGTTTTTTAATGTTTTTACTATTTCTATTTGTACTGAAATGTTTACATACAGAAGGTTTAGAGTATTGACACTTTTTTTGACGTTGTTTGAATAGGCCTGCCAACTTAAATGTTTACATAGCGCGAGGTCCTTAAACATGCCTGACAACTTAAATGTTTGCATACCGCGAGGCCCTTAAACAACCTCACAACCTTAAATGTTTACCTAAATAGGCTTCTCACATATATTTTTCCTTGAATTTTTCTTTGAATTTTTCCATACAATGTCACAGTGAATTTGGAAAATATTGTTGTCCATTGCCACTTAAATAGCCATTGTATGTTTCATACTTTTTCTATGCTTGGAATGCATTTTGGTCATCGTTGAAGATACATACATTGTTTACTAGTTCGGTGGGTGCTTCTTGTTTGTTGGTTCGTCGGTTGTTGCTTATTGTTGTTTGGTTCAACTTTGCAAGGATGAGGACCTCCACCTGCAGTTGGACCTGTTGGTGCTTGTTTCTTTCTTTTTTTTACTTGAACTTTGTAGGGTTTGGGTCATGTATCCGCAGTTCGAGCTGCTTTTTTACTTTGCGGGATTCAATTCCTCCACCCACAATTCGACCTGTGTTTCTATCATTCATCGTTGCGGAGTAATTTTCAATGCCATAATTTCATTTGTATTCGTTCTTTGTTGTTCACTGTTTGTAGTTTTCAAGTAACAATGTTTGATTATTTCTACTGGCTTGTTCGTCATATGTTTCGGGTTCCTTTTGTTCTTGGGATGCAATTTGGTAATCATTGGAGATACATAGGTTGTTTATTGGTTCAATGGTCGTTGCTTGTTCACTAGTTCATTGGGTTGTTGGCTGCTTCTTGTTGTTGTTTGGTTCAGCTTTGCGAGCTTCGGGTCTTAGGGTTACAGTTGGGCAAGTTCGGGTTTGCAAGGTTTGGGTCCTGCGCCGACATATTGGAGCTATTTTTTTTTCATTTTGTGGTGTTTAGGTCTTTCATCTGCAAGTGGACCTGTGGTTCTGTTGTTTGTCGTGTCTGGAAAAGTCGATATTTGACGCCTATCCCATGCTCACCTATCGTGCTCTTAATTTTTTCTCCAATTATTTTTCCTAGCTCTGAACCATACCTACATGCCTTTGCAAAATTTTCTTGTAGAAGAAAAGGATACTGAGGTGGTGCTAGAAAGAGTGGTGTTTCGTGGATTGCAAATTGCAATATTTAATTTCTATGTTGATTGGCATGCAACATTGCTAGCATAATGAATGTGTTCTCAAATGCCTCACACCATTTACATTTGGATGAAACCATTATCATTATAGGATACTTCAGTGTTGACATGATACAAAATATTTGCATAAAAAATAATTGGACAGCTACATGTGCAATTGCAATGTCCATTATATTTTTGTTAAGAAAAAACATGTGCAAAACGCACGTATTAACCATATATGGTGAAATGTCCCCATATAACAATACAACCTATTTATCCTGTACACAAACTGATTTGACCATGATACAATTTGTCTTGTACTTGAAATATGAGATGTACATCAAAGATACTGCAACATTATATTTACATGTCTCAAAGCATATCTAGATAATTTGTCGCACAAAACCAAAATCATTCAGCTATGGCCATGCAATTTCTTAATATTTTCTCACTTGTAATATGTTTTGGGCAGGAAAAACTCTATATAATTACAACCATGGATCAAGAAAAGTAAAGTTTCATGTTTCTAACTACCTTTTATTCTATTCCTTGATTCCCATTCATTGTATGTACATATTACTTGTTCTCCATTGCATACCAGCTTCAATTCATGTTCATTGTATTTTGTGTTGTCCCACATTGAAACAAACATAATAACTAGAGAAGACGAAGGAGTCTTTCGTCATAATGAATGTGTTCTCAAATGCATCACACCATTTACATTTGGACGAAGCCATTACCATTCTAGGATACTTCAGTGNATTGAACAACTACATGTGAAATTACAATGTCTGTTGTCTTTTTGTTCAGATAAAACATGTGCAAAACACATGTATTAACCATATATGGTGAAATGTGCCTTTATCACAATACAACCTCTTTATCCTATACACAGACTGGTCTGACCATGATACAATTTATCTTGTACTTGAAATATGAGATGTACATCAAAGATACTGTAAAATTATATTTCCATGTCTCAAAGCATATTTGGATACTTTGTTGCACAAAACCAAAATCATTCAACTATGGCCATGCAATTTATTAATATTTTCTCGCTTGTAATATATTTTGGGCAGGAAAAACTCTATATGATTGCAACCATGGATCAAGAAAAGTAAAGTTTCATGTTTCTAACTATCTTTTATTCTATTCCTTGATTCTCATTTTTTGTATGTACATATTCCTTGTTCTCCACTGCATAACAACTTCAATTCATGTTCATTGTATTTTGTGCATTCCCACATTGAAACAAAAAAAATAACTATAGAAGACGAAGGAGTCCTTACCACAAATGTAGAAGAGGAGATACAAAGGTGCATTCTTATAATGTTATTTCATATTCCATTGTTTTGTATTTCATTTATTGTATGTATATGTGTTCACCTAATTTATTGTATGTAGATATTGTGTATCTTCCTACATAATAATTTATCTTCATGCACTTTGTATTATTTGTGTCGCTACATTGAAATAAATTGAACTCTATTTATTTTTTTACATGTCTTCCTGCATACCAACTTACCTTTATGTCCATTGTATTTTTTGGCATTGCTACATTTAAAGAAAAAGAATAGCTATGGAAGACGATGGACTCTTTGTCACAAATGTAGAAGACAAGATACAAAGGTCAATTCTTCTACTCTTATTTCATAATCCAGAGTGTAGTATTTCATTTATTGTTTGTATATTTGTTCTACTTGTTCTACTGATTTGCACCTAATTTATTGTATGTAGATACTACACATCTTTCTACATAGTAACTTATCCTCATGTGAATTGTATTCTCTTTTCCGCTACATTGAAATAAATATAAATGTATTTCTTATTTTTACATGTCTTTCTGCATACTAACTTACCTTCAGGTCCACTGTATGTTTGGAAATTCTACATTGAAAGAAACGAATTAGTTGGACAGCAAGATGAATTCTTATATGTCGCATCAGAGGGGTTGAAGTACAATATTCGGAAAGGTATACGAATTGTGTTGGTAAATCAAACACACAAAACAGGTGGGTGCATATAATATTGGACTATAAAATGATGATTTGGAAACAATGGGATTTTGTTGAGACTTCCCACTTCCAAACATTGTCATCTCCATTTCTAATTTTCCCACTTTCTATTATGCATTTTTTTCACACTTCTATACTTAACCGAATTCCCCTTCATTTATTCTCCTCTACGTTCACTTTTTGGTTTCTTTTCTTAGTCGTCTTTTTGAAAATGTCTAGGTGTGCAGGTTGGTGGAATCAAGGGTTCACATTTATACTCATGCTTCTATATCATGACTCTGACCGACGGTTTCTTCATTCCATAATTAGCCATTTTTTTGATTGCGGGTTCTCAGGATGGCGGGTTCAAGATTGAGCCTCTAGATTCAGAGGTTACACGATATACATATTGGCCATCATACCCCCCCATCATTCCCTATTTCGTGTTACACATTTTTTCAGTCAAAAAATCCAAGGCATGCAATTTGATCACCGGGTCCTGATGTTTCCTGAGTATCACTTGACACCCTATTTCGTATTGCATCTCCTTCGACCCTGTATGTGACATTTAGAACAATTATGTACAATATATAATGCATATGCTTATTTATTCCTTCTGATGTTCATCTACACATCCTTGCATCAAAAAAAGTTGGACTAGTGACATGGCCATGAACACTCAATCATCGCAAACCTCAACAGATTGATAAGGCCAAAGGTAAAGATTCATACATTGTTCTCCTCATATGTTTACC
This sequence comes from Picea mariana, assembly GCA_032191745.1. NCBI lineage: Eukaryota > Viridiplantae > Streptophyta > Pinopsida > Pinales > Pinaceae > Picea > Picea mariana. The sequence goes on along the minus strand of JASDQU010713541.1, from coordinate 33,326 downwards.
AAACAAATATTCATGGATATTTATTCATATATGCCATGATAAATATGTTGATTTCATATGCAACACATACTTTGCAGTTCACAAGAAGTATCAATGAGCGGAAGTGAGACGTCAAACATAGCACAAGTTCTGTAGACTAAGAGGTCTAGTTGCAAAACTCTGGCTCCATACTTCATCCAAGTTGTGCATCGACTTGTAAATTTATGCCAAGAAAAAAGAAAACAAAAAAATAATGCAGACTACCATTCACATTACTTTTCTTGTTCAAAAAATGTCACTAGGTCTAAACTTACAACACCGAAAAATACTATCAATAAAAGTCTTGAACAACCGTCAAACTGGACAAGTGTTCGTCGGGGACATAATGGTCATGTATAGCACCTACTTGG